>SKCR01055210.1:0-40687 GCA_019454045.1 Zanthoxylum bungeanum | reverse complement strand
CCTCGTGGCACGCCAAGCACGGTGTCATTATCAAACCTCCGAGGCTGGAGCTTTACTACCCCATGACTCGTATTTTTGAGGAACTACCTCCGGGATGGCGAACACGGGGAAGTTTCTTCCCCCAATGATTTATCTACCTAACCGTGACTGTACCACCTCGGGATGGCGAACATTGGGAGGTTTTTTTTTCCCCCATGAGTTATCTGCCTAACCGAGTTCTTGCACCACCCCAGGGATGGAAAACTGACCGGCGTAAAACACACACGTATAACACAAGCGCACATATCGTTCAAGTAGTATAAAATATCGATCCCACGAGGACTTAATTCCTATTGTTGTTATTAATTATTGAATCTATTTATTTACAAATATCTAATTAAATGGAAGAGAAATGATTGTTTGATTGGTTGAATGTGGTTTTGCAAAATAAATAAATAAATAAGAAGACAAAAGAAAATACTAAGGAAAATAACAAAAGACACAAAGATCTAGGGTTGTGAATCATTCTAATATCATTTAAAAGATGAAGTGGTTATTTCATGTTTGTGTAATAAATTAGTTTACTAACCTGGAACACTAAATTATGCAAAAGCCTCTGTCGATGGTTAGACGCAAATACCAAATTTAACCCAATTGAACCATATGTCTATGTCAACCAAATTATCTGGATTCATTAGTTTAAGTTCCAATTATGGCTACCCCCGCCCGACATGTATATGTCTATCCTGTAAGGAAATCTATTAAAGGGTTATTTATCCTCAAGGAAGATCGTGTGCTATTAAGTCTAAGGCTAAAACCTAAAATCCCTATGTCTAGTTCATTTTAGATTTACCACATCAATCTTATTGGTGATCAGACAACAAGAAGCATTAAGCTTAGACTTAATAAGTAAACCTTTAAATTACCCAAACTATAAAATAACCCTTATAAACCGGTGATATTAGAATTCATCACAACCCCAGATAACTAACTCATAACTAGGACTAGTAAAAACTTAAAAGTAAAAGACATAAAGTAAAAATGCTGAAAAGTAAAAGACATAAGGTAAAAGCTGAAAAGTAAAATAAAATAAAATGCTAAGGTAAAAGGAATTACTTTTACTATTTACTATTTTAGATATCTCTCATAAAATAAATATAAACTTGTGATAATATTACCAACCGACCAATCTGGCGGTATCCTTTTTAAGTCAATATTTTAAATAGTGAATAAATTATTTTTAAGGGAGATTAATCTAAATAGTAACAGTAAAAGAATTACCTTTCACCCTAGCTGGGAAGTTGCCTCCTCATGGTGAATAGTAAAAATTATAAAAAGTAAAAAATAAAAATAAATTACTATATTAACAAAACGTAATTAAATTATTTACAAAACTAAAAACTAAAAAAACTAAAAAGTAAAAGAAACTAGAGAGAGAAACTCTCTCTTTACATCAAAGAGATGAGAGAGAGTGGTGCTTCTAAAACTGAAATTTCGAGCTGAATTTATAGGCCCTGGTAGGCTCTGGGCGTCGCGACGCTGAAGGTCTTGGCGTCGCTACGCCAGCTTCTGTCGACGTGGCACGCTCTGGTTCGTCTGTTTGCAGATTCTGGATAAGATGATAAGGTGACACGTGGCAGAGTGGTTGGGCTTCAATATTGTGACATGTGGCGGCTTCTGATTGGTCGATGAGATTCTTATCTGCAACGTGTCAGATAAGGATTAGAGACTCAATGATTGATGCTGACATGGCGGTGACATGGTGACACATGGCAAACTGACTGTCGGCACCATAGAATTGCGAAACGTGGCACGCTGTGATTGGTTGATGATGACGTGGCGATGATGTGGCAGTTTAACTCGGTCAACCTGTTGATGTGGATGTGGCAATGACGTGGAGTGACACGTGGCGATGGCGACCGTCGGCACCGTAGGATTATGACATGTGGCACGGCGCATGTTAGCAGATCGGATGTGATGGTGACATGTGGCACGGCGCACGTTAGCAAAGTCAAACTTTTCTCAGATTCTGATTTGTGGACCCGGCGCACGTTAGCACTTTTCGGCGCATGTTAGACGTCGCGACGCGGAAAATTACCAAAATACCATTTTCTTCCAATTTTCACTGTTTTGGCCCAAATCACCTCCAGAGTGTCCTGAAACTTTATTTATCTACAAAATAACACAAAACACATCAAAATATTCTCAAAACTCAAGAAACTATAAAAAAATATTAGGTTAAATGAGGGAAATATTGATAGATTTACCACTCATCACACCCCCAAACCTAACATTTTGCTAGTCCTCGAGCAAAACACAAAATAAAATAACATAATAAAATAAAATTTAACTAAGCCACTTTCGTAGGGATCACAGTTGCATTTAGCGTATGCAACAAGCCTTTAAACCCCTAGGTGTTCCTAGTGGACGAGTTGTAGTCTCGTGAGGGTTTACAACAATGATACCCACAAGCATTTTACAAAAGTAAAAAGGTAGTAAAACTAATGCACACAAAAGCAAAAAGACAAAATAGATATATAAACAACGTCCTCAGAGAATGTTCAGCATCAAAGTTAGAGGAACCTTCAAAATGCATATTCCAACTAAAATCCTTTCTTTTGAACAACATATCTAATTCAGACTCAAAGTGTGTGTGTGTGAATAGTCCAGTAAACAGCTTCGACTCTAACTTGTCAACTTGGTGATTTTGTCTCAATTCTCAGTAGTTAATGGGTCAAACCAATCTGAGTATCTAAAGTTGTTCTGTTTACTATATTTTATTCATATACAACATCTTTGATCCATGTAGCGAGCTTTGGGTCAGTGACTCCCAAACCAGATGGTTTTAGGGCACTAGGTGTTAAAACACCCTACGGACTTAATCACCCGGATCTCGGATGTTTAAAAACTAACACAAGCTTTCCCGTTTGACGCGAACTATCACTGCTTACTGAGGCAAGATGCCCGGTTACTAGTACTTGTTTGGTTTGGTTTAGTTTTTTTTTTTGGCATACCTCACATAATAATTGCAGACAGAAACGGAAACTCAGGCAAACGGTCATTCATTAACCACTGATTATTTTAACTAGTCACTTTTCTTAATTCTTTATTATCTAAATGCTTACAAGACTATTTTTAAAGTGCGCACGAGTCTGACCTAGATAAGAAATTCAAATTATGGATAAAAGTGAAATTAGCATTTATCTTTTCCTAAAACTTTTTAGCTAAACAAACAATTAAATCATTGGACACACATTTTATTTTTCGATTTTAAAAACACACAACCATGTAAAATACGAAAAATAAAATTACTGAAATCAAACACACGAAAAATTTTAATGGAATTTTTGAAAAAAATTTAAAAATAGACCCATACCCCCAACCTAAACTTAGCATTGTCCCCAATGCGTTAAAAACATAATCAAAATAAGCGAACAATAGTACCTGAGTTTTTAATCATCAGCCTCCTCCTCATCGCTGTCGTCAGATGGTGGTCAGGGAACTTTGGAACAGTAATGTGCAAATCATTTGCCATTTGTTGTAGTGCATGGCAGATTGCTCTGTTATCTTGAAGCATATAATCCACACGAGATCCCAAACGAAGAAATTCCTGAGAAATAGTGCGAGGCCTTGATGATCTTTATGGTGGCTGAGGCGGTTGTTGTTGTTTCTGTGCGGAAGAAGATGCTCCAGCTTGAGCATGTCTCTCTGTAAAAAATTGATGGATAATTCTATCAGTTATGGCTGTCATGGGCTGCGTTAATTCCTCCATTGGTTCAACATGAACCATGGCCTGTGTGCATAAGGATGATATCAGATAGCAGTAGAACAGGCCAGCCTATGTTGATCTGGCAGCCCAAGCAATGTTGGTCGATATCAACTGGCCAACATTAATCGTATATCCCTTCAGAATACAGTATAACAAAATCATAAGTTCCTTCGTGACATATGTGATATGCGATCCTGGTAACAAGGTCCTAGTCACGAAATGGAACCAAACTTTTGTCTCAGGTTTCAACATCTTTGAACTCATCTTCATATATTCTTCAGTGCTACTCATGACCCAAACAGCATTTGGAACACATAAAGTTTCTGTAAGATGAGTGATATCAATGTTCTCCATTACTGTAGAATACTCATCTTCCTCCATCTCTGGAATGTCATAAAACCTGTTAATCGTTGAGGAATAAAATGATATATGTCGACCTCTCACCATTGCCACACTTGCACAATGCTCATAAGCGTTTGCGTAAAACTCTCGTACAATAGCTGCAAAGGCGGGGGTGAGGCTGCTGATAAAGCTTTCGCCAGTGTCGTTCTGTGATATTCCTGTCAATATTTGGAAATAACTCTGGGTTGATATCAAATCCCATATCCATAATATGGTGTTTCCGGGTTATTCCGTCCTCATATCTCTTCTCCGCAGCAGCTAATACGAATTTAAAATCATCGAAAGTAGGTGCGGCAGAAGTCGATGCCCTGGATCGTTCAATGTTCGGGTTCAATGTGGCTTTGGCAGTGACCTTTCCAGTGAGGTTCTGTTTTGTCTAGGCTCAAAGGATTCGGCTTAGGTGGTTTGGCTCTGGTAGCTGGCAGCAAAGGTTCGACGGTTCCGGCGAGACCGTGGCAGTCTTGGTGGCTCATAGCAATGGTTCGTTGGTGGCTCGGTGGTGGTTCACGGTCGTTCGGCTGTGACAGTTTCAGCAAGGCTTGGTTCGATTTAGGTCTCGGTGGTTGCTCACGGTGTGGATCTCGGCTGGTGAAGACTTGATTTCGGCCAGACAGTGGCAGTTCGGCTCCGCAATGGACCGGTTTGTCTCGATTCAGGTAGCTTACGGTCGGTCTGGTTTGTTTCAGCTTGGTCTTGGTTTGGTAGATCTCGGCGATGGCTCTCGGCTAGGGTGGAGGTTGGTGGCTGTTGGTGAGTGTCGAAGGTGGATATTCCGGTTGTGGTGGAAGTTTGAGAGAAAATGGTGATTGCTCGGTTTTGTGAGGTTTTGGTTGAAAGAAAATGAAGTGTGAGTGTAGGGGATAGAACCAGTCTCGGCATTTTAGTGCAGAAATCCAACCAGCGTCGCGACGCGGGTTTTTTTTTTGGGCAAAACCAAGTCTTTCGACGGATAAATCCACTGGGACGCGTCTCACGAGCTGACTCCTTACTCGACCATCTCTTCTGGATTGACTTTACATCTTCGTGATTTTGTCAAATTTTTCTATTTTGAAAATCCCGCTTGCACTGGCTTGCTTTGTCCTGAAAAATTCCGTTTTTATTTTTCCTGCAAGACTAAAACACAAAATTAAAAAGTTCACACAAAATATGAAAACAAATTACAACAAATTGCATGGGTTGCCTCCCTGCTAGCGCTAAATTTTTCGTCTTTAGCCAGACGTGACTGAAATTCATCTGTTAAGGAGGTTTCAACGTCGTTTTGGATGTCCGATTAAAGACAATCCCGTGAGCATTGCTTTTGAATGGTCTCTTCCAAAGGTGAAGGGGCAAAAAGAGTTTTGTCTCATTAAGTGCTTGTGCCGCCTTTTTGCTCCTTGTCGTTCCAGTGGTTCCTGTAAAGAAAGAAAGAAAATCAGGAGGTCTCGTATGGTGCTTGACTTGGAATGGGAGTTCCATTCTGTCAAGCTTATGGGCGATATCTTTGATTTGTACTCCCCAAAACAGCGATGTTTCTCCTGAATGCTCTGGATCTTTATTAAGGTCAGACATTTGCTCCTCCATTTGCTCTGCTTCTTGCTCCACCTTTTCTTCACAGATGAATTTGAAAATTTCTGCATTCATCTCTTCATCTGTCATCTGTGAAAAACATGCTTCAAAATTGTAAACCTATGGATGAAAAGATGTGTTAGATTTTAGGTGTTCATCCTCTGATTTGGGTGAAATGATTGGCTCAGGTAGATCTTCTTCAAACATTTGTGCAATGGAATCTCCAAGATCTTCATTTTGAGGATTGAAAGTTTGATCTTCCTTTGTTGGTGCAATCGATACAAACAGCTCAGCTTCTTTGTCTTCGTCAGAGTCAGAATAATAAAAATCAAATTGAGACTTTGTTGGTTCAGGCTCCTGAAATGATACCTCAGATTCTTGATATTGTTCAGCCTCATCCTCTGTTATGATGTCATGATGAATCTCAGGATATTGAAAGGCCTCTTCAGTAGTATTTGAATTTGCTCCGTGAGATATGTGATTCAGGTGCTCTGTTAATTGTCTAACTTTATCTGTCATTCTTTGTATAGACATTGCTTGACTTTGAATTTGTGCACCAAATTGAGCTTCCCGTTCCTCGAACCAATCTTTGAGTATGTGAAGCAACTGATCTTCCTCTGATGGTTCTGGTTGATGAAGATCATATGTAGATGGTGGATAAGATGGAAAATGTGATGATTCTTCGTACCTTGAAAGATTCCAATAATTCTGCCACTCTGAAAGGTATATACATTGATCGCTCGAGTGGTTTGTTGGTTTTATTAAGGTCCCGGATCGATTATAAGCATGAAAAACATTGCGAATACATATCAAAGGAGTTGCGGAATACTCACATCGATCGGTTGAGACGAATTCGACGAACAAAAACTCCAAGATTGCTCACTGGTTCACGCCCACTGCAGCAGAATTTCAGTCCACTGTCTTCTGTTTTGAGCTGAGATTTGAGCCACGAATTTGCGTCGAACGATTCCCGGCTCGTGGGTGAGTTTCCCTAACACCTTCGTATGTCTCCTAGGAGTGTGCTAGCACTTGGATTTTGCCACAAAATCCTCAAAATTGGCTCACCATTTTCGCCCAAGCAGTGGCAGTTCACTGCCTTGTGCGTGAGCTTTAGGGAGAGAAAAGAGATGAAGATTATGTGTTAGTTGGTTTAGAAAAGTGTAATGTTTGGTTTATATATTTTCAAAAATATATTAATGATTTACCAATTAATTTTCCAAAAGTCAAATGGTGTAAATCATTTAATTGATTTCTAAAATCAATTCATTTACCAAACATTCCAACCACTCCACTAACTCACATCAAGTCACATCTTTCATTCAATCAATCACATCAATCAATCACATCACTCAAAGTGACGTTTGATTTGACGCTTGATGTGACGAATGATTTGACGCTTGATGTGACTTGCGTTGCCGCACTCGAATTTGAAATGCGAATGCGCTCGCAATCACACTTGGGCTCGGGTTCGCTAATTCCTAATTAGCGAGTTTTCCGTCGCGTCGTAATTAAATGATTACGCCTAGCGAATTCACTATTCACGTCGCTAACGAATTAATTCTAAATTAATTCGCTCGCCCGAATTAAAATCCTATTTTAATTCCGCGTCGAAATCCAATTTCGTTTAATATATCGAATATATTAATTTACCCGATTAATTCTAAATCAATCGTTTTCTCTCTTTAGACGATATTTTATCCCAGATAAAATATCTCCGTAATTAATCCAAGATTAATTTTCTCTCTCTTCTATTATAATCCCAGATTATTAATGAGTGCGAGTCATACATCATCGGTGCATCATTGGGAAGCGACCCATGAGATCCCCGGATATGTTGGCAGTAAATACGGTCGTCGGACTATCCGAACACGTAAGTACCAAGTACTACATTTTACCGATTTACAAGACAAGGTTAGCTTCTAGCAAAACGCCATGCCTACCCAATTCTCCGGAAATATTCTTACAGGAATATATAGATCTGTATCAGGCGTAGTATACAGTAGTATCGTGCATATTGGCCCAGTATCGGATAGTCACGTGCTAGGGCCGGGGCTGGATAAGTGTCTGCCCCGTCCGAAGCACATATCGGATGTCTGGTAACTAGTCTCTATAATCGGATATACATGACCTTGTCATAATATCCCGATGGCTGGCCAGCACTTAAGAGCACTAATACCGTATCCTGCGTGACATCATCTCCACTATGACTGGAGAGATACATCTGTCTTGACATCATACCCAATACTCTACGATTCTCAATATACTCAGCAGTCGGCGTACATAGAACCGGTTAGAGTCCTAGACGACCTCAACAAAAGTATACTGATTGTCGTAAGCATTAGCGGTACAAGTCTCAGGTTAAGACCATACACATCTACCCTGATGTCGGACTCCCATAGACACATAGTCATAATACCAATGGGATTCCGAGGGGTCTATCCAGAGCGAAGCTGTTTCCCGTACCATCGGTGAAACACAACCTCCTATCGCACTTGCATGAGTATCCAATACCCAAATATATGAGAACTATGCCGTTGTGCCCTCACAACGCGCACAAGTGCAATACTAGCCTATTCCGCATTATCGATGTCCAGTCTCGATAATACTCCGGCTAGGGATATTTAATGATTAATCCTTCGTGGACTGATACTGTCTCATATCATCTCAATCCAGGAACTAATCATATGGACCTCTCTTCATTTATATATCTAAGGTGATCTAATCACAAATGATGAGAGTGCAATTTCCTTGTCACATAGTTAATTTGTACAACAACACTATGATCTGTACAAATAGTGACGCTATGGGTCATGTTATCCAACAATCTCCCACTTGGCACATAGCCAGTCACTCAAGTGTCGAACACCCGAACTATGTACGGTTCGCTCAAATTGCTGAGAAAAGGTTTTCGTCAGCGGATTTCCATGATTATCGTCTGACGTGATTTATACGATCATCACATCGCCACGATGTATGATCCGAACGAATCAGATGATATAGAAGTATATATCTGGATCGTCGATGAGACCTTTAATTCTTTAGCCTTGTGCTGACGCCTAGCTCAGCTGCTAACAGAACTATATCTAATCTAATTAGATTTATTATCGACCCAAATGGCTTCTATTGCTGCCTCAGCTACAGCAATAATCCGCATTTGTTGTTTATTCGGCAACAGTATCTTGCTCGGAAGATTTCCAGCTCACTGTCCCGTTATTCAAACTTTATAGTACCGCAGTATTTAACTGTTTGGAAACTTGCGGCAGTGATCTCAGTCACTTCAAGTTCTCATTCTCCATAGTTTAAGACAGCATCTTTAGTTCTCTAAGATACTAACAGATGTCCTTAACTTCAATCCAGTGACTATCACTTGGATTGACCCGATTGTGACTCCATATGCTCAAAGCGTATGAGACACCATATCATGTACATTTTAAATGTACAATTTCCCAGAGAGTGTTAACAACTCCAAATCTATCCCAGTAGATCTTTATTCCTTGAATAAAGGTTGTTACTCTCCAGAATTCTACGGAGAATTTCTATGAAAGCCAAGCTTTCACCAATTGCTTTATGGGAATTTCATCATCAGTACTCTCCCACTAACCTTCTTATATACACAAGATCATGGTACTTTGCCATAATAGGGAGTCGATACCTCGTATCACTTCCTCAAATCGTAGTCAGATGGTATACCCTCATAAGATTTATATCTTTAAGGGGTACATCAGAAACCCATACCCCAGGTTGTTTCCTGATTCTCTCCGATCTACGCGGTTCTTGTGCATTCGAAGATTAATGGTACAGATTCATCATTGATGAACTGTTTGTGTTCCATTAAGGACTTCGTGCCTTGAACAGTATTACTCCGATTTTCATCGAGTATCATTATCCTCCCACTGACCACTGCATATCGGTGTTCCTCTTAGGCAAACCGCATGGTGAGCAACAATTATATTGTTCTCATATGAGATTTACAAGTACTATACTTATGGTTTCCCTTAGGATAACCTATTATTGGCACTTATCCAATTTGGTCCTAGTTTGGTATCATCCAAACGTTATGCCTGGCATACCCAAATTATTAGGAATAAGAAACCCTGTTTCTTTCCTGTTCATATCCTATATGATATCTGTCAAACAGATTTATATGGAACCTTATTCTAAATAAGTTTTGCACTGTTAATACATATCCTATTGAAGGAAATAATAGCTCAGAGCGACTCGTGATAAACCTTATCATGTCCAACAAAATTCGGTTTTCGTTCGGACACACCGTCTAACTGACGTGTCTCGGGAGGAGTCCTCATCTGAAAGAATACTATACTCTTTCATGTATGTTTGAAACTTACTGCTTAAGTATTTTCCATTACGGTCTCACCGTGACGGTATAATACTATAGCCGATCTGTTTATCTACTTCGTGTCGAAACTCTAATAGTTTCCGATCTGTGTTCTTCAAAAGAAACACATAACCATAACGTGATGCCACATCCGTTAAGGTCACGAAATATTCATGTTCACATCTAGCCTAGCTAGATATGGGCCCACTAACTTCACCATGAATAGGGCTAACAGATCGGTGACACTTTCACTATTACCAAGTAAATAGTGTTTTAGGTACTTTACCTAACAAACTAGATTCGTAGACTTTATTTGAATAGTCAAATCAGTCCTAGTACCCACTCTTCAAAAGTACGGATATACGAATCTTGTTTAATTGTGTCCCAGACAACAATGCCACAAATAAGTCTCTATTGATCAAATCAATTTGAGCTATTTATTTGTCATTTTATATGTTTTGAGATTTTAATTATATTCAAAATATAAATTCTGTTATTCACATCTAATGTGTTTATCTCAGTATCATCTTTATAAAATGAAACACTTAGTGTTCTAGAATATAAAGGTTTATCCACAATGGATTAAACACTGATATAGAGATAATGTCTCTAGTCAAACTAGTTACATTATAACAGTTCCTAATTTAAGTACACACCCGAAGGGTAGTTCCTAAACTTAGGTATCTACGGTCGAAACAGCGACTTTCGTCCCGTTTCCGATTCGCAGAACAATCTCAGCCTGAAGTCAGTATCCTGCTCAAAGCAGATTCTGAACATCAATACATATATTTTATGTACCACACTAAGTATTTAAAATCTAATTTCAATACTAGTAGTGAACATAACTTTGACAAACATTTTTAAAGTCAGAGCCTTTCCCTATCTTAATTCCTTCGTGTCTGCCATATCCAAATGGTAGTCACTTTGGGATATGTCAATTATCCTTTTCAATATTTCAGAAACCTTAGGACAAGCCTTGGTTTTAGAATATTGAAACGATGTGCACCTCGTGCAACATGCCCAATTGCAAACTTTGACTTTTCACCTCTAGAATAGTCAATTAATTCTCCAAGAATTATTTATTGCAATTTTAATACTTATTAAATCTAAAATCAGATTTATGATAAGTATATTAAATTAAGCATTAAAGTCATCATCACATAAATCTTCCAAAGATTTTATGCTCTACTTATTTTGCTTAATTTGGGCTTAGGTATAATAAGTTATTTTATCAAATAAAGTAACCTATTATTTATTCCCAATATGAAAATTAAATCATTTAAAATATTTAATCCAAGGATTATATATTTTAAATATTCAACTTTTCAATTCTATCATGATTTCAATAGTCCAACTATTTAATCATTATTAGTGGTACTATATATATTATAATGATTATAATAGTCCAACTATATAATCAAATATAATCCAAATTAATTAACCTCAATTACATTGATTACTATAATCCAATTATAAAATCAACTGTAAACTGAAATTAATTAATTCAAATATATTGATTAATATAATCCAATTATATATAATCAACTATAATACAGTCCAACTGTATATTAAAACAACATTAAATACTAGTCCAACTAATACTTTTAATATATTTGACGAGTGATATTTGTTTGAGCGCGTATGGCGAGTAATTGGACGAACATTGCAAATTCAATTCTTGCCTCCCACTATTTTTCGTCGAGCCTCTAACCCTCTGTCGAGTACTCGGGAAACCGTGTTTCCTAGTGGGCTAGGATCCCGTTAAATATCACACAATCTTGACTTTGGCCAACAAATTGTATGATAATCAACTAGGTAGATCTCTAAGATCAATTGGATCTCATCCAACTCCTAGATCCGGTAGGTGGACATCCAAGTCCGAAACATATATCTTATATATGCCTATATATCCAATATATAGCCTAACATTTTTCCTCTGAATCAACTAGGCCTTGGCTTTGGCACAACAAACCTAATGATCCCAGTCAAGCGCGGACCCATTGACATGGAAGCTTCGTAATCAATGTCGATGGACAAGAAATGGTCTTGACTTTGGCCAACAAACCACAACTTGGACAAGACACCAATATGGAACAAAGCCTCGTGATTCAAGCACATCTTCGACGGACAAGGGCTTGACTTTGGCCAACAACCCATGCCAATCTAGGATCTTGAGCAAGAATCACTCAATGGAAGGAAAAGACGCATGATATTTTAATGGGGGCTTTTCGCGTGCAAATTGGCTACCAATTTCATTATCTTTGTTAAGGTCTCATCATCATACACCCTTAAACATGCATTCTAAATACATAATAAAGCGAGTATGAAAATAAATAATAATGATATGCGGATGGATACTTAACACATTGATCCTAGATCAAATCTCTCCCTTTCTCACTCAAGCTAACACTTGTATTACTTCTACCCGTTACACTACACTTCTAAAGAAACCTCATTTACATTGAGGGGAATAGGTGAGAAGAGAATACAAAGAGAATAAAGGTGATAAGGCTGGACACGCAGGTCCAATTTAATAAATCGAATTTATTACAACAATTTCCAAAATTGCCCCACCCGACTAATATCCATCCGATATACATTATTCATTCATCACAACCACGTATTCACACATAAGCATGCTATCAATCAATCTAATCAAATTAATTAATCTGATAATTATGTGATCATCCAATGTTCAAACAACGATTTGATTTTGCTCGAGTCAAACTCGTTTTTGCGAATAAGTACTCAAAGTACGAATTCATGAATTAAATTAAACTACATCATTAAATCCAATTTAACATGTATTTAATACTAATTCACTATTCAATTCCAAATTAAATATTACACTTTATTTAATAAACCTTTAACGACTTAAATTCCAAATTTAATCGCGTCGGGACTCAAAGCCCGATTAACGTCCAACGTCAATTCAATTCAAGTCTAATGGGCTTTAATTAATTTCTTTAAGGCGTGGGCTTCGGCAACCAAAGCCCAATCAAGGAGTAACCCCATAAGCCTAGAAATCAATTTAGGCCCATTAGGCCCAATTAAACTTTAAAGGTTTATAAGTTGCATTTGGGCTTTATGGTAGTGGTTTTGGGCCCAATTGGATCCAATCCATTTGGCCTAAACCCAACTTGATAAAATCAAGCCCAATTAGCCCAATTACAACATAATAAGCCCAAATCCAATTTAAGGCCTAAATAACTAAATTACATGAATCCAATTCCGCAATTTAATTACCTAAAGTGCATTACATGATTAATCACCCAAATCAATATTTCCAAAACATGAAATTAGTCCAATTAATCATGCTCATTCATTATCATATGTCCAACACAAAAAATGAAAAAATCAAACCCATTTTACATGCTTCTAAGTCTCGGCCAAGGAAGATAATTTTGTCCGATTTGAATTCAATCCAATTAATTCCACAATCGACATCGAATTAACTTCCCGAATGATTTCCACACATCCAATGTCCAAAAAATCAAAATCCAAGACTAAATAGGGCTTGTTACATTCGGCCACTTGAAGGAATTTGGGGATTTTGTTCAATTCAAAATTCAATCCAATTAATCTTAAATTAACATCATCCTACATGATTCTAACTCATCCAATGAATCAAAATCAAAAAATTCCATGAATTCCAAATGCCCTAAACTTTCGGCCAAGGTAACATATTTGGGGAAAAATTATTCCAAATCAATTTTCAACAAATTGGTCCAACCAAAATGCAATTCAACATGTTATAAGCATACTTAAACAATCAATTCATTCAAATCATGCTCAACACACATTTACCCAATTTTAAGCCCTAAAATTTTCATGCTCAAACCTAGGCTCTTGATGCCATTGTTGGTTTCTATTAAGGTCCCGGATCGATTATAAGCATGAAAAACATTGCGAATACATATCAAAGGAGTTGCGGAATACTCACATCGATCGGTTGAGACGAATTCGACGAACAAAAACTCCAAGATTGCTCACTGGTTCACGCCCACTGCAGCAGAATTTCAGTCCACTGTCTTCTGTTTTGAGCTGAGATTTGAGCCACGAATTTGCGTCGAACGATTCCCGGCTCGTGGGTGAGTTTCCCTAACACCTTCGTATGTCTCCTAGGAGTGTGCTAGCACTTGGATTTTGCCACAAAATCCTCAAAATTGGCTCACCATTTTCGCCCAAGCAGTGGCAGTTCACTGCCTTGTTCGTGAGCTTTAGGGAGAGAAAAGAGATGAAGATTATGTGTTAGTTGGTTTAGGAAAGTGTAAATGTTTGGTTTATATATTTTCAAAAATATATTAATGATTTACCAATTAATTTTCCAAAAGTCAAATGGTGTAAATCATTTAATTGATTTCTAAAATCAATTCATTTACCAAACATTCCAACCACTCCACTAACTCACATCAAGTCACATCTTTCATTCAATCAATCACATCAATCAATCACATCACTCAAAGTGACGTTTGATTTGACGCTTGATGTGACGAATGATTTGACGCTTGATGTGACTTGCGTTGCCGCACTCGAATTGAAATGCGAATGCGCTCGCAATCACACTTGGGCTCAGGTTCGCTAATTCCTAATTAGCGAGTTTTCTGTCGCGTCGTAATTAAATGATTACGCCTAGCGAATTCACTATTCACGTCGCTAACGAATTAATTCTAAATTAATTCGCTCGCCCGAATTAAAATCCTATTTTAATTCCGCGTCGAAATCCAATTTCGTTTAATATATCGAATATATTAATTTACCCGATTAATTCTAAATCAATCGTTTTCTCTCTTTAGACGATATTTTATCCCAGATAAAATATCTCCGTAATTAATCCAAGATTAATTTTCTCTCTCTTCTATTATAATCCCAGATTATTAATGAGTGCGAGTCATACATCATCGGTGCATCATTGGGAAGCGACCCATGAGATCCCCGGATATGTTGGCAGTAAATACGGTCGTCGGACTATCCGAACACGTAAGTACCAAGTACTACATTTTACCGATTTACAAGACAAGGTTAGCTTCTAGCAAAACGCCATGCCTACCCAATTCTCCGGAAATATTCTTACAGGAATATATCTCAACAAAAGTATACTGATTGTCGTAAGCATTAGCGGTACAAGTCTCAGGTTAAGACCATACACACCTACCCTGATGTCGGACTCCCATAGACACATAGTCATAATACCAATGGGATTCCGATGGGTCTATCCAGAGCGAAGCTGTTTCCCGTACCATCGGTGAAACACAACCTCTTATCGCACTTGCATGAGTATCCAATACCCAAATATATGAGAACTATGCCGTTGTGCCCTCACAACGCGCACAAGTGCAATACTAGCCTATTCCGCATTATCGATGTCCAGTCTCGATAATACTCCGGCTAGGGATATTTAATGATTAATCCTTCGTGGACTGATACTGTCTCATATCATCTCAATCCAGGAACTAATCATAGGGACCTCTCTTCATTTATATATCTAGGTGATCTAATCACAAATGATGAGAGTGCAATTTCTTTGTCACATAGTTAATTTGTACAACAACACTATGATCTGTACAAATAGTGACGCTATGGGTCATGTTATCCAACATGGTTAACATCACAAATTACACATCTCCTTGTTTCGTTCTGTTGAGCAATTGTAAAATTGCTTGGTTCTGGCATCCAGTGATAGTCATTGGGCTAGACAACAGGCCCCAGAAAACCGGACTGTTGCTCCCAGATGTGGGGTGTATCTTCTTGTAAGGCTCGTGATCTCTCAATCTCCCAATAATGTTCCATTTTTCAATCACCTGAAAACAAAAGAAAGATATAAAAATTAAAAATAAAGAAAATTAGATACAAGTAAATTAGATAGCTTCAAAATTAACAACTCAAGAAAAATAAGTCCCCGGCAACAGCGCCAAAAACTTGACCGGCGTAAACACACACGTATAACGCAAGCGCACGTGTCGTTCAAGTAGTATAAAAATATCGATCCCACGAGGACTTAATTCCTACTGTTGTTATTAATTATTGAATCTATTTATTTACAAATATCTAATTAAATGGAGAAGAGAATGATTGTTTGATTGGTTGAATGTGGTTTTGCAAAATAAATAAATAAATAAAAAGACAAAAGAAAATACTAAGGAAAATAACAAAAGACACAAAGATCTAGGGTTGTGAATCATTCTAATATCATTTAAAAGATGAAGTGGTTATTTCATGTTTGTGTAATAAATTAGTTTACTAACCTGGAACACTAAATTATGCAAAAGCCTATGTCGATAGTTAGACGCAAATACCCAGTTTAACCCAATTGAACCATATGTCTATGTCAACCAAATTATCTGGATTCATTAAGTTTAAGTTCCAATTATGGCTACCCCCGCCCGACAGGTATATGTCTATCCTATAAGGAAATATATTAAAGGGTTATCTATCCTCAAGGAAGATCGTGGGCTATTAAGTCTAAGGCTGAAACCTAAAATCCCTATGTCTAGTTCATTTTATATTTACCACATCAATCTTATTGGTGATCAGACAACAAGACGCATTAAGCTTAAGACTTAATAAGTAAACCTTTAAATTACCCAAACTATAAAATAACCTCTTATAAACCGGTGATATTAGAATTCATCACAACCCCAGATAACTAACTCATAACTAGGACTAGTAAAAACTTAAAAGTAAAAGACATAAAGTAAAAATGCTAAAAAGTAAAAGACATAAGGTAAAAGCTGAAAAGTAAAATAAAATAAAATGCTAAGGTAAAAGGAATTACTTTTACTATTTACTATTTTAGATATCTCCCCTAAAATAATATATAAACTTGTGATAATATTACCAACCGACTAATCTGGCGGTATCCTTTTTAAGTCAATATTTCAAATAGTGAATAAATTATTTTTAAGGGAGATTAATCTAAATAGTAACAGCAAAAGAATTACCTTTCACCATAGCTGGGGAAGTTGCCTCCTCATGGTGAATAGTGATTGTCGGCACTGTCGGATTGCGACATATGGCGCGCTGTGATTGGCTGATGATGACGTGGACGCCAAGTGGCAAGCAGACTCGGTATTTGACTTGGTCTTCTGATGATAAGGCGATGACGTAGATGACACATGGTGATGGCGATTGTCGGCACCATAGGATGATGACACGTGGCACGACGCACGTTAGCATGATCGAATGTGATGTTGACACGTGGCACGGCCCACGTTAGCAAATTCGGCGCATGTTAGCAAAGTCGAACTTCTTAGATTCTGACACATGTCCCCGGCGCATGTTAGCATGAGGCGACGCACGTTAGACGTCGTGACGTGGGCTGCGCGTCGCGATGCGCCAAATGAAGATCTTGCCATTTTGTCCGTTTTTCACTGTGTTGGCCCCAAATCACCTCCAGAGAGTCCTGAAACTTTATTTATCTACAAAATATCACAAAACACAACAAAATATTCATAAAACTTAAGAAACTATACAAAATATTAGGTCAAATGAGTGGGAAATAGTGATACATTTACCACTCATCACACCCCCAAACCTAACATTTTGCTAGTCCTCGAGCAAAACACAAAATAAAATAACATAAACATCTTAAAATAAAATTTAACTAAGCCACTTTCGTAGGGATCACGGTTGCATTTAGCGTATACAACAAGCCTTTAAACCCCTAGGTGTCCCTAGTGGACGAGTTGTAGTCTCGTGAGGGTTTACAGCAATGATACCTACAAACGTTTTACAAAAGTAAAAAGATAGTAAAAACTAATGCACACAAAAGCAAAAAGACAAGAGAAAATAGAATAAAGAAGTTAGTGACTAATCAGGTGAAACTTCTACTCCAAGTTACTAGTTATTTTCTTTCTTTCTAAATTACCGAATAAGTAAACTCTCCGATTATATTTACCATTCTCCATATACACAGCCAACAAAATATTAAACAATTCATTTTCGCCCACAACAGTCACAAGTGTAGTTGAGAAGAGAGTAATATTTTTGTTCTAAAGTTTTATCAAAATTCACACATTTTTGCAGCAATGGAATAATTTTTCTAATTTTTTTTTATTTTTTTTCTTTCTTTTTGATTTTTTTTTATTTATATACAATATCTTCCATCTATGTAGTGAGTTTTGGGACAGTCACTCCCAAACCAGTTGGCTTTAGGGCACTAGGTGTTAAGACACCCCTACGAACTTAATTACTCAGACTTCAGATATATATATTTTTGCAGCATCTTTTGATCCATGTAGCGAGTGTTGGGCCAGTGACTCCCAAACCAGTTGGCTTTAGGGCACTAGGTGTTAAAACACCCTTACAAACTTAATAACTCGGATCTCAGATTTTTTTTTATCCCATCGCTTTTTGAGATGTTTCCTCAAATTAAACTAGAGCACTGAATATTACAAACTTTTCAATTACAGCTCATATCCATATGTTACCATGCACGTTGATAATATTTGTCAACTCAGCATATGAAGATCCATTTTAGTCAGTTTTATGGAGAATTTACAAATTAAATAATTCAAAAGGAAATAAACAAAAAATTAACTTGTTTCGAAAATGGGTTGAAATACGTATCAGGAGTAGGAACTCCTTACACAGCTATTTCTCACCAATTTCACCCGACTAATCAAATTAAAAACACAAAAACATAAATATTTTTTTTTTATTTTTGTAAAATTTTTCAATTTTTTTTTTGTATTTTTTCGAAAAATTTTAGACTAAAAATAAAAACATCAAACGAAACAAAATAACAAAGCAAAATACTAGTCAACTAATCCCATCCCCCAAACCTAAATGAGACATTGTCCCCAATGTCTTAAACAGTAGAAGAAGAGTTTAGAAGATATTACCTAGTTAGCTGAAATTCTACATCTAAATGAAAAGTTACAAGTTAAGATCCAGATTTATCCGACGCCTCTTACCACGATCATCATCAGACCATTTTATCTTGGAAAGGATATGGTCAATTTGTGGTTCATAGGCTAAGATTTGGTCAATTAAATCCTGGGCAGTTCTGGCAGTGAAGATGAGTTCTTTTGGAGGTTTTGATACGAACCCATTTCTCTGGGCATCATCAAAAAATACACAAAGAAAACCATAAAATCCATCTACGTTGAACAATCCAATTGGTTTCTGGTGTATGTTCAAGTTCGCCCAAGATAGCACTGTAAAAATCTCATCCAACGTACCCAAACCACCTGGCAAAGTAATTAAAGCATCAACACGATTAATCATTTCCACCAGTCGTTCAGACATACCTGGCACGATCAATTCTTCTCTGTTTGATGATCCTATAAGATCTGCCTCTGCCAAGGGTTTTGGGATGATTCCCAGAACTTGACTGCCTCCATCATGTACGGCCTTTGAAACGATCCCCATTAATCCAAGACTGCATCCGCCATATACTAGGTGCATATTCTTCTCAACTATGACTCGTCCCAATCCTTGTGCTGCTGCTACGTATTCTGGCTTAACACCAACACTAGTACCGCAAAACACACAGATGTTTTCAACTCGTCTTCTTGAAGTGGCTTCCATGTTTTACTGTGGATGTCTTCAAAAGTGCAATGATGAGTTGAATTTATAAAACCTGAAAAGGTCTAGATCGTGATAGTCAAAAAGGTATGGATCGTGATAGTCAAATAGTAGCACTAGTATCTGCCAAATGATAATTATTAGTTAAACAATTAAATAAATCGTGATAGTCAAAAAGGTCTGGATCTTGTCCGAGAAAATAAAAGAAAACAACAAAAAAAATCACAATTATTAGGAAAATACAAAGAGATATAATATGTACAAGAAACGTAGCGACTTGATTGACGTCTATGCGTCAGGGACAAGCTTCCCATCCAATTTTCTTATAAATTGGAAAATAGGGTCTTTTGAGTCAGATTCCCGAGACTTAACTGTTGTCTTTCCTTTTGGAATTGTGCATATAACACACGAATTTTGTGATACACATATCCACTGGGATGCGTCTCAAGAGTTTTAGATATGTCATCCAAAGACTCCTTACTCAAGCCATCCCTAATGAAATTAATCTTATCTTCACGGTTATCAGACACCATTCCTAAATAACGACAACGAGTATTACAAAACATGCGAGCACATTTGTAGCATACACCCATTCTTTTGGCTCTTCTTTTTTTAGCATAGGTGTTTCTTCCTAAACCAGGCAGATGTGAAATAAAAGAGTCAGAAGACTCACCTGCCAATCGGACCCGTGCTTCAATAATCCAACGAATGTCAGTTGGAATACCTTTGATCATCAGTAGTCTCATCCGTTCCAAGCGAGCTTTGTAAACTTTCATCAGAGATTTTTGAGGGAGAGAAGGAAATTGCTTGTGAAGATTTGCGAGAACTTCTTCCATCCTGAAATAACTTAACCTGCAAAAACTAAACACACAAAATGAAATCACACCAAATCACAATATATACAAAAATTGCATGGGTTGCCTCCCAGCTAGCACTAAGTTTAACGTCGTCAGCTAGACGTGACTTCTCGAATGTTAGGTTGGATCTGAAAGTGTGACACTTTCTTTTTGTCGCTCAAATGATTCTCCCCAGTAGTCCTTGACACGCTGATTGTTAACCTTGAATGTTTCGTTGTGTTGGGATCCAGTAACTCAACAGCTCCATATATTAAAACCTGAGTGATCACAAATGGACCTGACCACCTTGATTTCAACTTTCCAGGGAAAAGTTTCAACCTCGAGTTGTACAACAACACCTGCTACCTTGGTTCCAACTGTCTGTGCATTATTTTTCAATCATGCTATTTCTTGGTCTTTTCTTTGTACAATCTGGCATTCTCATAAGCCTGTAGGCGAAATTCCTCCAATTCATTGAGTTGGTGAAGTCTTTTCTCTCCTGCAGCTTGTGGATCAATATTCAACTTTTTCAGTGCCCAATACGCCTTATGTTCAATCTATACTGGCAGATGGCATGCTTTCCCAAACACCAATTGATATGGGGACATACCAATGGGTGTCTTGTAAGCTGTTCGGTAGGCCCATAATACGTCATCCAATTTTGTAGACCAGTCCCTCCTTGTTGATCCAACGGTTCTCTCCAAAATTCTTTTGATTTCCCTGTTTGAAACTTCAACCTGTCCATTTGATTGTGGATGGTAGGTAGTGGCACCTTTATGAATAACTCCGTATTTGGATAGGAGCGCATCGAAATATTTGTTGCAGAAATGTGTGCCACATCGCTGATGATTGACCGAGGAGTTCCGAAGCATGTGAAAATATTCTTTTTAAGAAACTTGATCACCACTTTTGAATCATTGGATGGCAGTGCGATTGCTTCAACCCATTTGGAGACGTAGTCTACCGCAACCAGGATGCACAGGTTTCCGAATGATGGAACAAAGGGTCCCATAAAATCAATAACCCAAACATCAAATATCTCCACTTCCAAAATATTTTTCAAAGGTCCTTCATTTCTCCTGGAATATTCCCCGTTCTCTTGCACCTGTCACATTGAAGAGAAAATAAGTAAGCATCTTTGAAAAGAGTGGGCCAGTACAAACCTGATTGTAGGACTTTGGCTGCAGTTTTGTTTCCGCTGAAGTGTCCGCAATATGGTGATGAATGACAATATTGCAAAACATTGTTGACCTCCTCCTATGGAACACACCATCTCAATAATTGATCAGCACATCGTTTGAACAGGTATGGTTCATCCCAAACATAATGCTTGACTTCTTTGAAGAACTTCTTCTTTTGCTGAGTTATCCATTCCAATGGCCATTTTCCTGATACAATGAAGTTGACATAGTCAGCATACCAAGGGACATCATGCTACTTCATGGCAAACAGTTGTTCATCTGGAAAAGTTTCTTTGATTGACAGTTCTTTGCCAGCTGTTTCTCCATTCTCGAGCCTCGATAAGTGATCTGCCACTTGATTTTCTGTCTCTTTCCTGTCTCGAATCTCCACGTCAAATTCTTGCAGAAGAAGTATCCAACGGATCAATCTGGGTTTGGCATCTTTCTTCGCGATTAAGTATTTGATTGTTGAATGATCTGTGTATATCACGACTTTGGGACCCAGCAAATATGAGTGGAATTTGTCAAAAGCGTACACAACTGCGAGCAACTCCTTTTCAGTGGTTGTTTAGTTGAGTTGAGCTTCATTCAAAGTTCTGCTGGAGTAGTAAATGGTGTGGAAAATCTTTGCTTTGCGTTGTCATAAAACTGCACCTACAACAAAATCACTAGCGTCACACATTACCTCAAATGGAAGGTTCCAGACTGGTGCTACAATGATAGGAGCAGAAACCAGCTTATGTTTTAGGATCTCAAAAGCTTCATGGCATTCTTTGGTGAAATTGAAAAGCACATCCTTCTCCAAAAGATTGCACAGAGGTTTAGTAATATTTGAGAAGTCTTTGATAAATCTCCTGTAAAAACCTGCATGTCCGAGAAAGCTCCGAATCCCTTTGACTGATGTTGGTGGGGGTAATTTTTCAATTGTTTCAATCTTTGCTTTGTCTACCTCGATTCCCTTTTGTGAGATCCGATGTCCAAGAACAATGCCTTCCTGCACCATGAAGTGACATTTCTCCCAATTGAGTATCAGGTTGGTATCATCGCACCTTTGTAACACATGTTCCAGATTTTGCAAGCAGTGGTCAAAAGAGTCTCCAAACACAGAGAATTCATCCATAAACACCTCCATACTCTGTTCCAGCATGTCTGAGAAGATAGCCATCATGCAATGCTGAAATGTGGCAGGGGCATTACATAATCCAAATGGCATACTGCGGAAAGTAAAAGTACCATACGGACATGTAAATGTGGTTTTCTTCTGATCTTCTCGGGTGATAGCAAACTGATTATACCCCGAGTATCCGTCCAGAAAGCAATAGTACTCATGTCCCACCAGTCTGTCTAGCATCTGATCAATGAATGGCAGCGGAAAATGGTCATTCCTTGTTGCTTTGTTCAGCTTCCGATAGTCCATGCATACTCTTCATCCAGTCACTGTTCTTGTTGGAATCAGCTTGTTCTTTTCATTTGTGACTACATTAATTCCTCTTTTTTGGTACACACTGCATAGGACTCACCCAACTGCTGTCTAAGATGGGGTAAATGATGCCAACCATTTGATGATTTCTTTCTTCACGATTTCCTTCATGATTGGATTGAGTCTCTGTTGATGCTCCACTGTGGGTTTGTACTCATCGTTCATCAGAATGTTGTGCATGCAAAATGATGGACTAATGCCTCGAATGTCTGCTATAGTCTAGCCAATGTTAGAGAAGAAGAAATCATTACAGGTAATTTAGAAGAGTTTCCAAAAAATGCATACCTGAGATGGCTCGGAAGTAACTTCAGCTCCAGCTGTGGTGGTTCTTCAATCGAAGGCTTGATTCGAACTTTCTTTGGGAGTTCCAGACTTTCAATTGGTGGTGTTGATTTGAAACGAAATGGCTTGTTAAGATAGTTGATACATTTCATAATTTCAGCATCTAGCTCGCTGTCAGTCATGTTGGTGATGCAAGCTTCAAGTTTGTCCATGGAAATTGTATCAGTATCTTGGATGAGACTATCAACAACATCAATTCTGAAATATTCTTCCTCATTTTCTTCACTCGGGAATTTCATGGCTTTGAAAACATTGAAGGTAACTTCTTGGTCCTGAAATTTTATGGTTAGTTCTTTTTTTTATACATCAATCACAGTTCGACCTGTAGCCAAGAATGGTCTCCCAATGATGATCGGCACGTCTTTGTCTACCTCCATGTCAAGGATAATGAAATCTGCTGGGAGAATAAGTTTGTCGACTAAAGCCAGCACATCTTCAACAACACCTCTTGGAAATACGAGCGTTTGATCAGCAAGTTGTAGAGAGACTGAGGTAGGCATTACTTCTCCAATTTTTAGTTTCCTGTAAATAGAAAAAGGCATCAAATTAACACTTGCACCTAAGTCACATAAAGCCTTACCGATATAATTTTCTCCAATGGTGCATGGGACAGTGAAACTGCCAGGATCTTTCAACTTCGGGGGAAGTTTCCTCTGAATGATGGCCCTACACTCTTCCGTCAATGCTATTATCTCGTAATCTCCCAATCTTCGTTTTCGTGAAAGAATGTCTTTCATGAATTTGACGTAGCTGGGCATTTCTTCTAAGGCTTCTACGAATGGAATGTTGATATGCAGCTTTTTGAACACCTCCAGGAATCGAGCAACTTGCTTGTCTAGCTTGTTTTTCTGAAGTCGCTGTGGAAAAGGTGGAGGTGGAGTGATTTGATCTTCCTCAAAACAGGTCGGTCGAGCTCGGTTTGGAAATAAAAAGCAATACCCCACTTTGTGCCCATGGCCGTAGGTTGGATTAGCTCCGCCGAACCACATTAAAACTCTCTTTGTCGATTTTGTGTTCATTTTGCCTTTTGCTACATTTGTTTTTGGTCTCCCATAACCAAACAAATTGAAGGTTGAAGGAGGATTGTCTCGGGTGAGTTATCTCGAAACTGTCCCTGAAACGAAAATCACCCGTCAACAGGTTTTATGCTGGATTTTATACTTGCTTTTTATTAATTATGATTTATAGATATTAAATAAGAAATTATATATAATTAGAGTTTAACAATTCATTTAATTCTAGTGTGATAGAAAAAATAATTTAATACAACTTAACACAGGATCAAAATTCCTATATATTTGTGATATTTCTTTGTCAAAATTAAATGTATTATGTTGAATGTAAAAATATTTCATATAAACATAGGACTCATATTCAATGTTTGTTTCGCATTTGAATTTCATTGTTTCCTGTTTTAATTCTGCGTTTCATGTTGCAAATTTTAATTATGCCCCGAAACTTTTTCATTATCCTTATTTTCATGTTTTGGGTTCACTGCTATCGGTAAGTAACTTAAACTAAATTTGGCTAAAGTCGATACAAGTAGATTTTACATTATGCGTAATGACTCTCTAAGTTAATTGCATGTACATTCAGCACTAGGGATGGTCATGGTAATGGGTTGAGTGCAATACGGGAGGTAAATATCTATATACTATTTAAATGATGAGTTTGAAAAATTATATAAGCACTCTATCAATGTATCAGGTCATTGCGAGCCTTCTTTCACACACGGTTTTTTTTACTTCCATAATATAAGGATGTCAATATCTATGTGTTTGCGCAAATTTTTATGCGTGAAGAAAGAAGAGCGTGTAAGGTTCAAACCTCCTGAGACAAAGTCCCAGCAAGGGGCGTTGATTGAGTGAATAAGCCTCCAAGGGGCGCAAGCACACAAGTTACAGTCCTAAAGTTACAATAAAAAAATGAAAAATAAAAAATATGCTTATTTGAGTCTTCATTGATCGGGCTTTCTCTCTTAGCATAAATAAGCTTTTATAGTGAAGTTTGTCAACCATTTTAGCGGTTCCAGTATCCCCTGCTGTTGCTGGATCGTGCCTGTAACCGCTGAGCTGCGCGTCTCAACTGCTTGGTTGTGGAGGAAAACTCTCCAACTGACATGATCGTGGAAGTAACCGTATCATGAGTTTTCGTCCTAAGCGTAACCGCATCATGGGTTTTCGTCCTAAACGCTGGTCTGATCGCCCCACGTTCTTTGTCGCCCTTTGGTCCATCGTCCTTCTTCCCTTCGCTCTTTCTTTAGTCCCAGGGCGATTTCGTCCTATGGTGGAGATTTTCGTCTGTTAACACTATGCTTGACCTGTCTGACTTTATATAAAAAAATTATATTTGTATCTTAACCCAACACATTGGGTCTACAAACCTCCATCACTACGGGACATTTGGCATCCATAATCAGCACTAGTTATCCTGAATTTTATTATATTTCACACATAACTGATCTGAAATGATATATAGTTTTTTGGCCTTTACTAGAGTTTCTATCTAGTGACGGAGCTACTTGGAGTCAGTCATTTATTCTCGTTTAAAATTATATTATATAAATTAATGAAAAAAATAATTTATTAATAAGATTTTTGATTTTTGACATAGATGATCTTCTTACATCTGCAAGTTAGAGGACCATTTACACATTGACGGGACACAACTCAATTAGAGTGTCAGCCAGGCTGATGGGTTTCTAAAGCTCCACAAGAATGACTTGAAACATATGTTAATATAATTATTTACAATTTTTCCGCTTCAAATTCAGTTTGTTATACCTGGGACTCCTTAATTTTGTTCTTTTATTTTTACATATTAAGTCACGTATGCATTGTTCTGGTTCTAATTTTTCAGCTTTTAAAACCTTAATAGTAGATTTACGTATTAATAACTGGGAATCGAATTGGGTTAAAATCAGAATAAATTATATGTAGGCAATGTAGCTACGAGAATCATAATCAGAATCAAATAATATTATTATTGATATATTATTTTATTTTGTAATCGAAATAAATTATTATCCAATTACAAAATGCTATTGGTTAAAATTATGGATTTTTCAATAACAAAATCAATTTATTATAATCTATCTATTAATTTATTCAGTATTATTTATTAATATTTTATTATTTTACTAACTATAATTATAATTTTATTAAGTGTAATTTTAAAATTTAGAGATGGGTAAAATAGTAAAACTTGAGAATTAGATTCTCATGAGTCATTTCTATTCCCAAAATAGAGTGAGACCCTATTCTTATTCCCATTATTGAATTACAAGTTTGTAAAATTGTGCTAATCACCAACCCCAAATGAACTCCGAAAAGCAAGCGATAGGAAATCTGAAGGGTAGCCAATAATTAAGAATGGGCCATACCTCACATGTCATGTCCTTGAGCATCAAATACAGTAATGTCTTGGCCCCACTTAATGAAATCCCACGTGTGTAACAACCTGGCACATGTCCTTGTAATTGACAGATCACCTTTCTTGATTTTTTTTTTAATTTAAGTGCACACTGTTGATGGTGTTTTCAGGCACTATGTTATTTAAGCAGCATGACAGGGATAAGAAGGTAAAATCCCATTCTTGCTCAGGATCATTGATGCCGACCCGACCCATGGAAAGCCAGCAGCAAGGACCCGAGCACTTTGCAATAAGAGGCGGAGCACCTTATGGTTACAGATCGACCACAACAGGAAGAGACCGATCACTTTATGATCGGCAGCCGAGCACTTTGGTGCGAATGACCGAGCATTATCAGATCGACAGCTGTATTTCAATTCAAATGACTATCATGACCGACCCCATGAAGACCGACCAGATGGCGATACATGCTCCGGAAGATGACTCCTTATTCTTACGGATAAGAAGACAATCCTACCTTCATAAGGGATACTGATGAAAGACAGTGTTCTAGAAGGATAAATGAAGTAGAGATATATTTGATAAAGGTTTCCTTGTGGGAACATGAGATTATTTCAAATAGGAATCCACATACTAGAAGGAGTCTGATTTCTTCACTATTATAAATAGAAGGGTAGATTTGTGTAAGGGATCAGAATAAAAAAAACTTGTAAAGAGGACAAGAAATACGAGTTTCAGCAATAAAAAGTATAGTCCTGTTTGTGTCTGTGGACGTAGGTCGGATAAAAATCCGCCGAACCACGTTAAATCTCCTTGTTTGATTGGCGCATTATCTACCTTCTGCTAAGTTTGCTTTTGGTTTCCCCCATAATCAAACAAATTCACTATTGAAGGAGGATTGCCTCGGGAGTGATATTCTCGTATTGCCCTGAGACCAAAATCCACCGTCAACAGTTGGCGCCGTCTGTGGGGAAAACGAAACAAAAAGTAGTTCGCTTAGTAAGACGATGGCAGAAGGCGGAAATCACCAATCGTCGGGGAATCCGGCTACATATTGGATGAAGAAGATGGAAGAAAGTATGAAATCCATGGTGGATCGGCTGGAGAGAATGGAGGGAACGAACAACGAGAGACCAGACGTCGGAACCAGTCGAAGAAAAAGTGAAAGAGCAGAAGGGAAAATGGTGATAGACACAAGTGAAGACGATAGACCCAGGAGGAGGGGCCCATATGGGATAAAATCCGTAGTTGTAGAAAAAGATTCACAAACAGAGGACACGTGGGAAGAAGAAGAAGAAGGAAGACCATCACCGGATCTCTCCTATGACAGTCTCCGCGACTCCAGAAGAGAGGACATGGAGCATAGCGAAAGTGTACGGGAAATTCCAAGGCATGAGGAACACCGCACCCGGGGCAATAGACGCACAGAGGGCACAGAATACGACATGGCGGCACAAGCAGTGAAATAAAGTCTTGGTTAAAAAAGGAGATGACCAAGTGGGGGTAGGCCTCAAGACCGATGCAAGTGATGCCCGGGACAGTGAGGAGGAATCTCCCCTCACAGAAGAAATAAAATCGGCAAAATTCCCAAAGCGATCAACATGCCGACCATGGCACCTTACAAAGGCCACTCTGACCCGAAATCACACATCGAAAGCTTTGTCCTGTTGATGGAAGTCCAGGGGAGTGGTAGGAGATGTCATCTGCAAAGTGTTCCCCTAACTCTAGGGGACCCGCCATCCTATGGTACAGAAGTCTGGCCCCGGGGAGCATCGGAAGCTTCACACAGCTCAAAGGTCGTTCGTTCGACACTTCAAAGGGGCCTGCGTCCCCAAGAAGACGATTGGAGAATTAAGCTTATGAAACAAGGAGACGACGAGCCCCTAAAAATTTTCATCGAGAGGTATCACAATATGGTACTCGAGGTCGGAGGGTACGAGTCCAAAGAGGCCCTGGAAAGTTTAAAGGGAGCCCTAAGGGTCGGAAGACTATGGACTCACCTAAGAATCCAAGACACACCAGATTATGCCACCGCTCTAGAGGTAGCCCGGAAATTTGTCTTGTTAGAAAGCGAAGAAAATATCTCTCGAAGGGGGACAGCCATTCGAGAAAGAACAACAAGAACAGAGGCCCCCCGACGACCGAACAGGGAATTCAAAAAATTCAATCCGAAACCCAAAGAATTCAAACCGATACCTCGAAAGATCAGGAAAGAGGGGTCGCGACCCAGGTGAATCATGTAGTCCGAGAAGAAGCATATATTCCCCTGAGCAAGCCACCAGGGCAAATCATCATGGAGATACAGGAAAAAGGCCTCTTGATAGAACCCGACCTCAGGAGATTCCCCCCAGATAAAATGAACCAGAAGTCTTACTGCGTACATCATAATCTGAGGGGGCACACAACGGACGAATGCAAGAATCTGCGGGAACAGATGGAGGACCTAGCCCGAAATGGGTATCTAAATAATTATATCAACCCTGAGGCCATGGCTGCCAGACAGAGGGCACGAGGCCGGCAGATGAACATCATCGCAGGAGGGAAAACACTGGCCGGAGACTCTAACCGGTCAAGAAAAAGCTATAGTCGAATACAGGGGACGGAAGTGCTGGAAACGGAAAAGGTCCCCAGTACCACGAGGAAGTCGGTCGGTACCCATAATGTTCACCGACGAGGACGCTCGAGGGGTGAGTTTCCCCCATGACGATGCGCTAATAATCAAAGCTACAATCAGCGGCACAGAGGTAGATAGAATCCTGGTAGATCCCGGAAACGCGCGGTAGACATAATCTCCAAAGAAGCTTTAGAAAGCCTGGGAGTGGAGTACGTAACCCTAACTAATGACGGCACCCCCATGTACGGTTTTGGAGGCTCAACGGTCATCCCGCTGAGGAGAATACAACTGGCAACAACCATCGGAACTCACCCCAGGACCCGGACAGTTATGGTAAACTTCACTGTGGTGGACTGCCTGAGCAGTTACCAAGTCATTATCGGCCGACCTTTTATGATGAAAACAAAGGCTGTGATGTCCTGCTATCACTTAAAACTAAAGTTCCCCACCCGAAGGGGATTGGAATCATGTGCGGGAGTCAGAAGATAGCCCGTAGCTGCTTTGCCACTCTCTCACGAGAGACCCTCTGCATTGAAGAAGGCACCAAGAAGAGGCAGAGGGGCGAGAACGAGAGGAAGGAACCAGGTCCCCCCCGGATAAAGTTGCCCGGCTAGGAACAGCTGAAGAGTTAGAAGAAATAAAATTGTTCGGACCGAAAAAAGGCATAAAGATAGGGGAAACTTGGACGAAACCCTAAAAAAGGGCCTGCTAGAATGTCTACGGGAATACCCCGAATCTTCGCGTGGGGACACAATGACATGCCCGGGATTGACCCAAAATTCATCAGTCACCGCTTAGCAGCAAACCTGTCACTAAAACCGGTCAAATAAAAGAGAAGGATCTTCAATCAAGAATGGTGCAGAGCGGTGGCATCCGAGGTGGAAAAACTGTTAAAAGCCGGCTTCATTAGAGAAGTAAAGTACCCCGAGTGGGTGTCAAATTAGTATTGGTAAAGAAGTCCAATAGAAAATGGAGGATGTGTGTAGATTTCACCGACCTCAATAAGGCGTGTCCAAAAGATAGCTTTCCTCTGCCAATATAGATCAACTGGTAGACGCAACTGCCTGCCAAGGACTACTAAGCTTCATGGATGCCTTCTCAGGGTACAATCAGGTCAGGATGCATCCTGCAGACGAGGAGAAAACCACTTTTATCACCGATCAAGGACTGTACTGCTACAAAGTAATGCCTTTCGGACTGAAGAACGCAGGGGCAACTTTTCAAAGGTTAGTAACAAAATCTTCAAACCACTCATCGGCACTTCAATGTTGGTATATGTGGACGACATGATAACAATGTCCAGAGAACCAAGAGATCACGTAACTGACCTAAAGAAAACCTTCGAGTTGCTGAGAAAACACAATTTAAGACTCAATCCAGAGAAGTGTGCATTCGGAGTGGCCTCAGGAAAATTTATAGGCTACATGGTGAGTTCCCGAGGCATAGAAGCCAACCCCCAGAAGATACAAGCCGTGCTAGATTTGACATCCCCCAGAACAATTATAGAGGTGCAAGGTCTAACAGGCAGGGTCACCGCGCTCAACCGATTCATCTCTCGGGCGACCGACAAATGCCACCCCTTCTTCAAAGTCATCAAGAAGGCCCAAAAGGGGATCGACTGGACACCGGAATGTGAGGAGGCCTTCCAGCAGCTAAAACAATATCTAGCACAGCCCCCACTCCTGGCTAAACCTCTCCTAGGAGAGACATTATACTTGTACTTGGCTGTTTCAAAACACGCAGTGAGTTCGGTATTGGTGCAAGAGGCCAACCAGATCCAGAGACCGGTATACTATGTCAGCAAAGCTCTATTGGATGCAGAGACCCGATATCCCGTGCATGAACTAGTCGCCCAATCCTTGATCACTGCAGCACGGAAATTACGACCCTACTTCCAGGCCCACCCTATCGGAGTTTACACCAATTACCCCTGTGGCAGATCTTGCAAAAACCAGAAACCTCGGGAAGGTTAATGAAATGGTCGGTGGAGCTAAGCGAGCACGACATTTCCTACCTCCCAAGGATAGCAATAAAAGGGCAGGCTTTGGCAGATTTTGTTGCGGAACTCACGGAACCCCAAATATTGACCACGGAGGAAAGAAAATGGGAAATGTCAGTGGATGGGTCTGCTAGCTCACAGGGCAATGGGGCAGGAATCGCGCTGAAAAACAGTGAAGGAGAAGAAGTGTTGCTTGCCTTAAAATTTGCTTTCAAAGCCACAAACAATGAGGCCGAATACGAAGCAATTTTGGCCGGATTAAGGCTATGCACAGTAGTAGGAGTCCACAACGTGGTAGTAAGGAGTGACTCTCAGCTAGCCATTCAACAACTAAAGGGAGAATTTCAAGCCAGGGAGCCGACTATGATAGCTTACTTAGCCGAAGTAAAAAAGTTGATGGAGAAAGTGGGGAACGTACGCTTCGAACAAATCGGACGAGAAGACAACTGTGAAGCAGACTCCTGGCCGGCCCGGCTCGCATCCTCAATGAAAACCAAGGACCCCAGAATAATCCCTCACATATGCCTTCGAGAAAGAAGCATAGGGGAACTGAAGGTAGATATAGTAGAAGAGGGAGGCAAAAACTCATGGATGCAACCGATTAGGAGATACCTGGAAACAGGGGAAACCCCTAAAGATAAAAAGGAGGCCAAGAAACTAAAATTCAAGAGCACCAAGTTTTCCCTGATCGAAGGGGTGCTCTACCGGAGAGGCTATACCGTACCCATCCTGAGATGTTTAACAGAAGAGGAAGCAGATTATGTACTCAGGGAAATTCACACGGGCATCTGTGGAAGTCACGCCGGAGGAAGATCAATCGCCTTTAAAGCCTTAAGGCAAGGATTTTACTGGCCGACCATGCATCAGGACGGTGTGAGGGTAGCTCAGAAATGCGAAGGTTGTCAGAAAAATGCCAACATCCACCATCAACCGGCAGAACAATTAACCACCCTGTCCAGCCCCTGGCCATTCGCGCAGTGGGGGCTAGATATCATAGGGCCAATGCCAAAAGGGCGAGGACAGGCGAAGTACGCAATCGTAGCCATAGACTATTTCACAAAATGGGTAGAAGCCGAGCCACTATCCACCATCACAGAAAAGAAGGCCACAGAGTTTTTAAAGAAGAATATTATCTGCAGGTTCGGAATCCCCCGGGCAATCATCACCGACATGGGAAACAATTCGATAGCAAAGGATTCAGGAAGCTCTGCGAAGACCTCCAGATCGCTTTAAAATTCGCCTCGCCAGCCCATCCCAAGTCAAAGACAGGTTGAGGCAACAAACAAACCATCAAGGCAAACCTTTAAGCTCGGCTCGGATCGGATCACGCAAAGGCTTATGGGTCGAAGAATTACCAGAAGTGCTATGGGCACTCGGACGACCTATAAAGACTCCACATGGGAGACACCGTTTTCCCTATCATACGGATGTGAGGCCATCATTCCAGCAGAAATCGGGGTAGCAACTCACAGGGTCCGCCATTTTGGGAATGAACAGAATGAAGAACTTATCAAAAACCACCTCGACCTAATCGAGGAAAGAAGAGAGAAATCAGCTATGAAAGCGGCAGTCTACCAACAAAGAATGGCCGCTTCTACAACAGAAGAGTTCGAACCCGCTCTTCCTCCGGGCGACTTAGTATTGAGAAGGGTCACCTTAAACACCTGACGACCAGAGTGTGGGACACAGGATCTGGGGCGACGCATGCTGTCCCGGGCTCGCGGCCGGTTGGGAGTACGGAGTAGCCACGGGCGATTAAACCAGAGAATAATGGAGTCGCCACCGGTGTGAACCGGGAAGGGAAAATGAGATTTAAGGCCGCACTCACCCCTCGCAAGGAAGACCTCAAACCGTTGGGTTCGGAATGGTCCCTTACTTATGTCACTTGTAATGAAAGGATTTGTGTAATAATTTAATCAGGCCTAAGTAACATTTATTTCCAAGAGTATCATGCTTCTAAATCCACATGCATGAAATTAATCATCACAACATGCAAGATCACATGGTAATCTCATGAAAATTTCTCATCATATGATAGGGAAAACTATGAACAACCTAATCATGCTTGAGTACTATCTCATGAACATATTAACCAAATAACATGCTAACAGCCTAATCATGCTTGAATATCATCCAAGAACACATCGAATGGATAAATGCAGGATACAAATAATATGATTGGCTACAAATGCAAGGTAGATCACCCAAAAGGCAATTGTGCATGAAATATGATGAGACAGACTTAGTTCAGTGTGTGCGCGTTCATGTAGCGTTCGTAAACGCGTTCGAACGGTAAACATAAGGTTCGCGTTCGTGTAGCGTTTGATGACGCGTTTGAACGGGAAACAGAAGGTTCGCGTTCGTATAGCGTTCGATAACGCGTTCGAACGGATCCAGACCTGATGAAACAAAATGCATGCGCGTTCGAGTAGCATTTGTAAAATGCGTTCGAACGGGAAACCGAAGGTTCGCATTCGTATAGCGTTCGAAAACGCGTTCGAACGGGAACAGACCTGATGCACAAAATGTGACGCAATACATACATAAAAAAGCAAATAGAAAAATACGAAGCACGGCGAAGCATCGTGGCGAAGGATTTTAACCTCTTCGATTAGAGGACCTTTCATCGCACTTACTAAGCCCATGCGCTTATCTCAATGCATATAAAAATAAAGACAATCATAACACACTTAGTATATCCGATTGAACATATCTTATATCCAACCGAACACACATCAACCGGTGCGGCAAAGCATCGTGGTAAAGGATTTTAAACCCTCCAATAGGGGACCTTTAATCCGACTTACTAAGCTCATGCACTCGATCGTATCATGCATACAAAGAGAAAGGCAATCACATCAAACTTGGCATGCCCGATCGAATAAATCTTGCATTCAACCGAACACACATCAACCGGCGCGGCAAAGCCTCGTGGTAAAGGATTTCAATCCCTCCAAATAGGGGCCCTTTAATCCGACTTACTAAGCCCATGCGCTCGACTGTATCATACATACAAAAGTAACATGCAGAATTCAAATAACGAAAAATAAATAAACCGAAGCAACATAAAACAAAAGAGTGTGCCGTTTACTCAAGTGGTACGTGGAGTTGTATCCCGAGTACAGATCATACTACTGTCCATTCGGAATCGGCTATGAAATTTATGTCCGGTTTTCATCCTATATACCACAAGAGGTGACACATTTTCCATTTCATTCAAGCCACAACATGCATCCACAAACGACTCTCATGCGAATAGAATTCAATAAACAATCAAAAGACGAACATAAACTAATGAGAAAAGTGCCCTCAGGTCTAACATTTTAAATCACCTTTCGGATGTACGGTACACGATCGTCGGAAGGTGGATGCTCCGCAACTTTTCGGTTCACTGGTTTACTGCTCTCGTTCGTTGTCTTACTGTTTTGAGTCGTCGTTCTCCATCTTTTACTGTTGTTTTTACTGTATTTCGCTGCTCTTCCGGTGACGTTTTTGGTCACTATGTTTGCTGAATTTAGGCTACTGTTCTTGGGTGTCTTTAAGGGCTAAAGGGCTGCGATTTTTAGAGGTTATGGGGCTGTATAGGGGCTGTGATTTTCGGTTATGGAGAGTGTTTAGGGGCTGTGATTTTTGGTTATGGAGAGTGTTAGGGGGAGTGTTGTTTTCGGTGGAAAGGGAGGAGGAGAGGAGAGGAAATTCTAGGTTGTTTCTTGAGTATATTAGGTGTGAATGGAGCGGCTTTTTTTTTCTTTTTGTGAATATGTGTGAATCAGCCAGCCTCGAGGAGGGTGGTGAATGGTTCTTTTTATAGGCAAAGGCTAGGGTTTCTAGGTAAGGAATGGAATCAAATAAATAAGGGAGATATTTTGATTGGTTTATGAAAGGAAGGAATCTTGTGTAATTGGTGGGTGAATATCTTAATTAAGGAATTAAAATATTTGATTGATTTATGTTTATTTTAATTTGGTATGTGATTTTTAGATTTATTTTGATTTCACCATGTGTTAAATATGTGTTTTAAGTGGGCTTGGGCGTGTGTGCCAAGGCTTGGGCGAATTGGGCTTGATGTGAGGCTAGCAGCAAACCAGAATTACCGACACCATTCGAACGCCTCTTCTCACGCGGTACGAACACCCGTAATCTGTTTGGCGTTCGAACGTATACACGAACGCAGCACGAACGAAAACAGTGAACCTTGTTTATTCTGAATTTCCCCTTCCGATGTCCGTTTTCTGTGACCTCCGTGACTTAAAAGGTAGTGTCTCCAAATGAGACTCATCATAGGGACTTATATGAAAAATGCAGTGCCTACACAGAGGAAGCTCGTTAGGTGCCAAGTGGGAAGGGCCCTACAAAATCACAGAGGTGGTAAGGCCAGGGGCTTACATCCTAGAACAGCTGGACGGCACAAGATTAAAAAAACCATGGAACGCCGAGATGTTGAGAAAATACTTTCAGTAAATTCTCCCTTCTTTTCTTTTGCAGCAACCCGACAAGGGACGAAGACTCGATATAAAGCCTCTCTCAAATGGCCCGCAGAGAGTTGTAAGAAGGGCAGTATGTCCCCGAATATAAATAAAACTTTCTTTTCCCAAATTTTCACCCACTATTCTAAAAAATAAAAAATAAAATAAAAATTTTTGTATTCAAAACTCCGGGGACATACTCAATACAACGGTCCATGGACAAAAGCACAAAACCTGCAACCACCCGACCACGGCTACCGCCAGAAAGAAACACAAGTCACACCAGAATCAGTCAATCACATACAAGCATTAAACAGCAGGGACGAAAGTGAATCAGAGTATAGATCAGTGAGGAGCATAGCACGGGGAGGGATGATACCCTTGTGGCGATTGCTTGCTCCAGTGGTACCAAACATAAGGAGGAATATGCCCTTAATGTTTCGAACACCTCGGGGCCGGATTACGTTCCACCGAGGCCACTGCGACAATCGGCTCGGGGATGGATCTTGTTCCGCCGAGGCCACTTGACTATTCGGCTCAGGGTCGGGTTACGCCCCACCGAGTCATGCTCATTGATCAGGGGACGGGACATTCCCCCAGAACCAAGTGTTTCTCTTAGCTTAGGGTCCTCAAAATATTCAGGGACATACTCGATGTATAGGATCCATGAGAAGCATAGCACGGGGAGGGATGATACCCCCGTGGCGATTGGTTGCTCCAGTGTTACCGAACATAAGGAGGAATATGCCTTTAATGTGTCAAACACTCTTTGATCCTCACTTACCCGATGTAATGGATCTGTGGGAAAGCATAGTACGGGGAGTGATGAGGCCCCCATGACGATTGCTAGCTCCAGTGATGCTGGACCTAAGGAGGAATGTGCCCTTAATATCCCGGACACTCTTTGATCCATTCATCATTTGGATCCAAGAGAGGCGCAGCACGGGGATGCATTGTGCCCCTGTAGCGTGTGCCTGCTCCAGCGTGGTAAGGAGGAGCCCTCGTACAATACACAGGCTCCACAGTGACCCGACGTATAGAGGATGTGCCCTTACCATTTAAACGCTCTACTTATCCAAATCATGGTTCGCCGGGACACTGAATTGAAAGATTCAGAATTATGTTTTGGAGGCCTCGGACAGGACGCTGTTCTAAGGTATCTGTGCTATTATTTACACTCTTTTGGTTATTATTTTTCAAAATTTTATTTTTTGTTTTTTCATCGGTCTGAAAAGAGGACGCCCAAGTCAGATTCCATAGGGCATCAAAGGTTGATTCCCTTCCCTTCGGAGCAAGTCCCAATGATTGTTCGGCTCGGGGCTGGACTCGTTCCGCCGAGGCCACTTTATTTATCAGCTCGGGGCTGGATTCGTTCCGCCGAGACCGCTTGGATATTTGGCTCGGGGCTGGACTTCGTTCCGCCGAAGCCATTTAGTTATCAGGCTCGGGGCTGGATTATGTTCCGCCGAGGCCATTCAGTTATTCGGCTTGGGGCTGGATTTCGTTCCGCCGAGACCACTTGGTCATACAGCTCGGGGTCTATCTTTTGGACTGGGGACGTAACATTCCCCCAGGACCAAATGTTCCTTACAGCTCGGGGTCGGGCCACATCCCACCGAGTCTATCTCTTGGACTGTGGATGTAACATTCCCCCAAGGCCAAATGTTCCTTATAGCTCGGGGTCGGGTTACGTCTCACCGATTGCATCTCACCATCCGTGTACTTCACGACTCAGAGTTAATCCTCGACCACTGAATAAATTGGGTCTCGGTTCGTATTATCCACTCACGAACGAGCCTTAAAAAATCATTTGAAGAAGAACACCCAGAACAAGGAACAGAAGAGAAAAGCAAAAACACACACATATATATAATATATATATATATATTCAAAATAATAATAATAATATATGAAGTGTTATTACAAAAAAAAAAAAAAAACAAGTGTACACAGGGCCCTGTCCGGGTAACCCTTTTTAATCAGCTCGCACATGGGCAAGAAGTTCTTCCTCGGCCGGCTCAGACGATGGACGGATCGGCTCGGTCTCAGTAGGGGGGACAGCACAGCTTCAACCTCGACAACCTGGGAGGCCCTTACTTCAAGGATTGGAGGTGGAACCTCAGGATAGTCCTCGACAGGAGAAGGAACCTCAAGACGGTTTTCTTGAGGAGCTGGGAGAACCGGGGATATCGAAATCGGTTCGGGATCCATCACTTCTTCGAATGAGGGGGTAGCCACCTCTGAAACTCTTCCTCGGACATTTCCCCTCTACAGAAACGGATGACTGCATGGATTGGCCCCATATCCAGGTCAGGCAGCACCATTGGTATAATTTCAGCACAATCACTGACCCCTTCAAGACGAATTGAGTCCCTCTCGGCCTCCCACTCAAGCTCTATATCCCTGAGATCGGCAGGGCCCGTCCCAGTTCCTCCTCTTTGGCCCGCAGCTTATACTCCACGCTGCCTATTTCCACCTTGAGGATCCCAATCTCAGTCCGGGCGTCCACCAAACTCGCCTTAGCTTCTTCATCGTTCTTGCGCTCTAGAGTAGCAGCAGCCTTAAGAGCTTTGTTTGTCCTGACGGCCTCAACCGCAGCCAGCTCGTGATCCATATTCCTCTCTTTGGCACTAGCCAGCTTGGCCTCCACTTCAGAAAGACTATTCTGAAGCCTCTGGGCTTGGCCGCCTACGGACAAAAGGCTTATAAACAAGTCCTTATTTTTGGCCGCCAAATAATTCGCCTGCCGAGAAGAAAAAGAAGCTAGGAAAATAAAACAAAGTCTGAAAGACACCACGGATATAAAAGAGAAGAAAAAGAAGTGACCTGGGCCAGCTGGGAGCACAACTTTGCAACTACCTCATCGGGTGAAAGGTCCTCAAACCTCGGAATCTTCTCAGGAGGTACGGCCCCGGCCAGCTCATTGAAAGCCGGTACCAAATGGGAAGTAGCTTCCCTAATATTCTTCCAAGGTCATCAATCTCCAAGAACCACAACACCCTTCAATTTCTTGGAAGGACCCTCCTACCGAACCAGAGTTTCTCTACTCGGAGCCTCCTCCTCTCAATTCCCGCCTTAATTGAGTATCCACCGCTCCAAATCGACGCTTCCTTCTCATGGAAGATCTCGAAGGGCTATCAGAACGGGTAACACCCATTGGAAGCACCCCGGAAGGAGAAGACCGACCTTGAGAGCTCGGATGCCCCATCTCTTCAGCCATTTCCCCGGCCTCAGAATTTCAGGTCGTTTTCGAGAAGTACCAGCTCCACCTGGGCTAGTTTTCTTCGCGGCACCGGTCAACCGATCGAGGTACTTTTGGTCTCTTCGACATACCTGCAAAAAGCAAAGACAAAAAAAAAAGGTTCAGAACCTAAGCATACAAAAAAAAAAGACGACATCAGACATGATAAAAAAAACAAGGGAGTTGGCTAGAAGATAAACATGCATCTACCTATCCGACCCGAGACCTTAGGAGGAACGGTCCGAACAAGTCCCGATTCAAAAAATGCCGCATCGTTTACCAACTCCCTCCAATGAGCGGCATACCGCCGAGCCCAGAATACCCGCTTCCGGACCTGGTGGGAGACCTTGGGAGCATCCCTCCAACAGGCTAGGAGGAATAGAAAAAAGGGGTAAGAATCCAAACATAAAAAAAACTAAAGGGAAGAAAAGCTAAAGGTTAACCTCCTAACCTCCCGCTCTAAAGATGTCCGGAACCAAGATCTCCTCTCCATCCGATCTCAGGGTCCACCCCCATCACCAGTGGCCCAGAACCAAAGATCTTTGAAATTTTTATTGGAGTCAGGGAGTTTTTGACGAGGTTTGACGAACTGTCATAAGCAGAAAGGTAGTACCAACCGTGGTGAGTCTTTGGGTTGGCCTTCAACCGATATAACCTCTTCGCTTCTTCAAAAGAGGTTCGCCAAGCCCCGCCCGATGCCAAGCTACATACAACCCGGCCAAAATCCTCCAACTATTTAGACTTAGTTGACAGGGGGCGATCTCCATCTCGGCCAGCATCCAGGCAAAGTAGGGTTGAATTGGCAACCGAAGCCCGCACTCAAAGAAAGCTGGAAGAAGGGCCACGGAACCATCGTCGGGCTGACTGGTACAATCACATGGAAGAGGGACCTCAAGAGCAATATCTGTAGGGATGTCATATCATTGCCGAAGCAGTGCTAGATCATCCTCGGTTATCTTAGAGGGCCGAGCCATATCCAGAGCCGAGCTGTCAAAATCACCGGGCTCCGGATCCTTCCGAGGAACTCTCTGGTGGTAAGTATCTTGTTCGATTTCGGAAAGGGTGGGGGTAGTATCAAGGTCTTTCCACGCTGGGTGCTCCCGAGCCAGAAGAAAGCTCTTCAGCAATGGGGCCAAGGGTTTAGCAGGGTTTTCAGGGGAAGAACTGCCATCAGACATCCTAGACGTCCAAAAAATAAAAGGGCAAGGTCAGTCTACAACCATATTCTTGAAAAAAACGACCAAGGGATTCGCAGGCTATCCTAAGTTTCCAGAAAAAACTAAATCTATGAAGTTCTAAACGCCCAAAGCAAAGTATTCAATAAAATCTCTCCCTAGCAAGTATCAAAACAAATGAAAAGAAGAAACAGCAAAGCACGACAAGCAAGAAAAAGGGAAGAGGAAGGAAGGTCGTTCGGGAAACTTACTTGATCTATGCTAGGAAAGCGGCGAATACGTTAAAGAACTTTTTGAGGAAAAAACCAAATCAGATGCTTCGTAGCCGAAGGGAAGAAGAGTTTTTTGAAATTGATAGGATTTTTGCCAAACAGATGTAAGGATATCGGTTCACCTTCCCATTCCAACACAACGTCAAATAA
>SKCR01055209.1:0-45787 GCA_019454045.1 Zanthoxylum bungeanum | reverse complement strand
ATACTGCAGATTAATATTTTAAGTAACAACCAAGATTATAAAATTATACGCAAACAAACTTCTAAAAAAAATTATAAAAAGCCTTACCCCTCAAGATTTTGATCTTGGTATATACTTAAACCTACCCAAATACGTCTTGCTTGTTTAAGGGAGTTTGCCCTTTATAAAATTATCACAGGCTCAATCCCAAACGATGTGGGACTTTACTATGAGTATGTTTCATAGTTAAATATGGCAATTTCGCCCCCAAACCCGCAAAAATCTACCCGCAACGGATAGGAATTGGTAAATATTTAAGCGAATTTGGGGCATGTTTGGTAAATTAAAACAAAACTTTATGCGGGTTTGATACGGGTTTGGTAATTAAGCAAAATCTGCAGATACCCGCAGCGGGTATCTGCTGCTCCCAAACTTAAATTTTTTGTTTTATATTTTTTTGGGTAAAAAAAATTCACTCATATAAAAAGAACTTACATTATGTAGTTAACTTTATCATTTTTTTGAATTGCTTCTGATCTTGTATTGGTTTAATATGTAGTTATTTTTTTGTCAACTTTATCAGTTTTTTAATTGTTTTTGGTCTAGTATTATGTTTAATATTTACAACTTCATATTGACTTCAAACCAAACTCCACTGAGATGTGAAGAAATTGTAGATTGTTTAATATTCTGTTTAATTTGGTTTTTATATTATAGATGGAGAATATTCTATCACGGGAAATTTATTTTTATATGATATTTTAAAAACCAGTAAAAAATTTGTTGGGTATCAATGTGTGTTTGATAATTTATTTTTATATGCGGGTACGGGTTTAATAATGAAAATTAAAACTCGCAGCGGGTATGATGCAAATTTGATAATTTATTTACATATGCGGGTGCGGATTTGGTAATAGTAAACCTGCACCAAATCCTACCCACTGACATCCATAATCATGGTCGTTGTTTATCCCATTAAGAAACTCAAGGTGTGTATATATATGTATGTATGTATGTATATAAATTTTGAAAAAAATAAAATAAAATAGGCCAATAATATTCAATCAAAACTTAGCAAGAAACTAATTTTGTGAAACTGACACACCTTGGTCTTTTGTGTTCTGTATTTTCTTCCTGAGTTGTTACTGAATTTACTTATGAAACAGAGCATTTGGTCACCAAACGCAGACCACAAAAATGTTCTCTATTTTCCACGACTTCAATTACAATTTACGTCATATTAATATTTGTTTTGCTCCCTTTAGCATCAATTTTTTTGCCAAAAAGTCAAAAGTTGAAAATTTTTAGGGAAGAATTTTCGTGCACGAATCTAATATGAGAATGAATAAATAGCAGAGCATTAGCCATTAGGCGATAGCATGCTAAATTGCAAATGGCCTCAGAGAATGACAAGGGTTCACATCATATGTAAATATGTAGTTACAGTGTAAAATCGTAATTACTTTGGGTAAAAAATGAAAATCAACACAAAAATAAGGGGCCTTAATTAAAAAAAACCAAAATTCCTAAAACCTAGTAATCTTTCTTCCAGAGTCTTCGTCGAAGATCTGAAAGTTGAAACTAGGGTTTTAACAAAAACCTCCCGAAATTGCAGAGATTTGATAAAAGAAAATGGAATTTTGTCCGACATGTGGTACGATGTTGCAATACGAGTTGCCACATATGGATCGTCCTTCTAGATTCTCATGTCCTGCATGTCCGTACGTCTGTAATATGGAGAGCAGGGTAAGTGTTTGCTCTTTGCTATGCATTTTACATTTTATTTTTATTTATTAGGTGAGGAAAACAATTGGTGTTGCTAAGTGAGGTTAAGTAAAAATTAAGTTGATATAGCAAAAAAAAAATTACAGAATTATTTTAATATAATATAATAGCGTGAAAAGATTCATGTGATCGCGTCGGGAATGGAGAGTGTCCAACATTTTTTATGTGAAAAATTAATTTTATCTTAATGAATTAATGGTTTCAAGTAGAAAAGAATTGATTTTGTTTAGTTGTTTGTTTTGTGGATCTCAAATGCTTTCAAGAGTTTCACATTTCTTGTTTTTGTAATACAAAGGTTAAAATCAAAAGAAAGCAACCTCTTTCTAAGAAAGAGATGCAACCAATTTTCACTCAAGATGCCATGATGGAAGGCCCCCAGACTGAAGGTCTGATTTTGCTTCTTATTTTTTTTTTTTTTATTTTTATTTTTTAATTTTGAAGGGTTTTAATCAAAATTTCACTTCATTGTCTCCCTTTTTATGTTGGTAGTAACATGCCCTGCTTGCAAACATGGAAAGGCTGTTTACCACGAGCTTCAGACACGATCAGCTGATGAGCCCATGACAATATTTTACATGTGCGCTAATAAGAATTGTAAGCACAGATGGAATGAATGAGAAACTTGTACTTGTGTAATAAGAGAATTCGGAACCGTGCTGAGATGAGTTTGTACTGATCAGAATTTGTACCGAGTACTTAAGAGAAAATATAGAAACCCACTTGGGGTCGGGGCTGAATTGAGAATGAGCATGGAATTGCATTTCTAATTTAGTCTCCATTCAGTTTCTTGGTCATAATCTGTTGGCAAATTTTATTTTTTGGTCATCACTAGTTAAGTCTCTAAATCATGGAGACCAGCACTGCTACTACTCTGCAAGCACTCAACTATGGCTTAACTAAATATGTATTTACTGACTAAATCCTGGTTTCCACTAAAACCTTGCAAAGCTGCTGAAGAAAGACGAACAAACAAAGCATAAAATTTTGTTGACATATCAGCAAAACCAGTTATGTATTTGCACTTCCTAACAAGGTCGATGAGAAATTAGCTCCTACGGAACCAAGTTCAGAAGGATCACGACTTGCATAAAAAAGAGTCGAATCTAGATTATAAGAACTATATAACAGTGAGAATAAACACGAAAAGGGAATGGCCATGTCCAATGCTTACCTAATGAGGAAGACATTTAAAAAATCAATCTTTTAGCAATAACACTTCTAGCTGTAAGGCTGCTGCATGACAATTGCCAATCCAAGGTCTCCAATTTTAACCTCTCCATGATTGTCATTAACAAAGATATTGTCGCATTTCAAGTCCCTGTGAATAATTGGTGGGTTGTGTCTGTGGAAATGGACTAAGCCACGAAGAATCTTCTTTGCCCAGTTCTTTATGACCTTTATATCAACATTTTTATGCTTCGTACGGTATCTGGTAATTGAAAGATACAAAACTTGCTTAAAATGCTCATAATAACAATCAGAAGAACAAAACCGAAACACAACTAAAAACTTACTTCCTAAGGTTCCCAGATGTTAGAAATGTTAGAAAATAACATTTTCATGGGGAACATCTGGTACATCTATGATAATAACATTTTTGGAGGGGTTTGGGGAAGTCATTAAGCTTTCAAATATATGTAATTAAATAGTAATCAAAACTTCTAAATGCATATGATTACATATTAATCAATGTTTGCTTCCAAGTCCATGTGATTGTCTAGGAAGCTATGCTTTTGAGTGAACAGGTAGTCATGCATGTGATGATATAGTTACTTGACTTCCCCTCCTATAAATATGAGAATTTGCTCATTGAGATAAGCAATCAATTAAGTTTGATTAAGGACATCTCTATAAGAAGTAAGGTATGCAATTGTGTTGTGAAATACTTAGATTTATTTCAATATGTTTGTGAATAAATCTAAGACTAGTAATACATGTATGGTTAGATCCTAAGTATACCATTTATGGATTTTTTTTGCCATTAAAATATTAGGGATTATGCTTCCTAACATTGGTATCAGTAGCCTTAATACATTTATTCTAGTTAGATTGCTCAAAAATGCATGATCATGCATGAAAAATGAAGAATGAAGAATATGCATTCTGTCTTTATTTTTACAAAAATGATTTTCTTCCAATTTTTGGCTTTAATATTTTACTATAAAAAAAATTGATAATGGCTATTGGCTATTCTAAGATGTTTTGAAAACTAGGACATGTGATCTTTAATTCGGTATTTCATTTTCTTAATTTGGATTAAAATTAAGAAAGATATGAACCTTAAAAGTTGGCTAGTCGAACCTATTTTTATCCAGAAAAATACTCTCAGATTAATAAAATGACATGTCATCCCCATCTTAAAGAAGTAGACGAAATGTCATCCAAAAATTATGTACGATGCGTTGTACAAGAAGCCAAGACACGGACGACAAATTTTGACACGTGTCAGCACATGTGGTCCTGTGTTGACATCGTTATCTAGTGATTTTGATGTATCTTACCTTGAATTAGAGCTCATTCTTGTTATAAAAGGAGTTCATAATGATAAATTTATTTTATCATTCAAACTTTGTGTTTATGAATTGTCTATTATATTTGTGATATTAGTATATTGTCAGTAGAATATTGTATTCATTGTACTAATAATCTTTTCTTGTTTCAGGAAAACATGGTAATAATAAAAAGAACTCCTCGTGTAATAAGAACAACCAATGAAATATTAAGGGTTGCCCAATTGCTTCGAAACCTAGAAGAATATAAGATGCATGATCTCACACATCATAAAAGTAAATGAAATGATACAATATTTAATTTAGCAAGGTGAATGGGTAATAGGGGTGGGCATTATCGGATTCGGATCGGATCGGACCGAATCTGATCTGATCCGATTAGTATTAGTTTGTTTGATCCGATAAGGTTTGATAGTCTTATCAAACTCGATCCGATCCGATCCAATAACTATCGTATCGGATAGGATTTGTTTGATCCGATTCAAATACTTAACGAATCGGATAAATCTGATTTGATAACGGATTCGAATCCGATAAAGAATCCGATTTGATAATGAATCTGATAGTGGATTCGATTTGATAACGGATCTGATTCGATAACGGATCCGATTTGATAAAATTGATTTGAATTTTAAATTATCTGATTCGATTCGATAAAATTGTTATGAATTTACAAATTTTCAAATAAATTTTTCGAATCGGATCCGTTATCAAATCGAATCTACTATCGGATTTATTATCAAATCAGATTCTCTATCGGATTTCGAATCCGTTATCAAATCGGATTCCTTATCGGATTCGGATTTGTTATCAAATCGGATAAAATCCGATTCGATCCGATAGTTATCAAATTTATCTGATCCGATCCGAAATTCGACAAATGAACCAAACATGATTCGATTGGGTTCGATAGCCAAATCCGATCTGATTCGATCCGATATTATCGGATCGAATCGGATCGGATCTGACTCGATCCGATCTGATGCCCACCCTAATGGGCAAGGTAAAAGAACAGAGTTAAACTACTACGTTTTCTAATCACTTGATATTTTTCAGATATGATGTCATTTTTCGTTCTTGATGTTCTTTTGATTCTATCTTCTTATGTCAGTTTTCTATTGACGTATTTTAAGTATTGACATGTTTTCATATCTCCGGTCATTTTTCGGTCCCTTTATTCTATTATGTGTACTGTTCTGATTTTTGTTATAGGTTCCCGACTTTAAACATAGGCTATCAAATTATGTATTCGTTCTGTATATGTATATAACTTCTAGTTTACATTTTAGTATAAGTTTATAGATTCCAGCTTCTGTATCGTATATATATGTATATGACTCTGATTTATGTTCTCAGTTCTATCCTACTCATCTGCTTAGGTTTAACGTTATCTTCCGCTATATATATACATATATGTATATAATATTTTGTCTTGACGTTATTTTATGCGTTCACTCACCAGGTATTCTAAAAGATCTTACCCCTCCCCCCACTCTCTAGTGTTTGTCTTACAGGTTTCAGCTTCCTACTATCGAGGATAAGCTTTGTAGAAGGCGAGAATCCAGTGACAATCGTACACTATATTCCTTATATTGTCTAAGTCTGGGCCCATGTGAATATATATATGATTTGTTGAGTCAGTCCATGAGGTCGGAATGATGTGTTTATGTATATATATATATGATATCTAATGAGTGTTGACATGATCTATTATTTGGATGATAGGAGTGGATGTGTACGATATGATTACTGTGTGTATGTAAGTATGATCTGAATGAGGCCGGACTAATGAGATGATATGGTCATCTGATGAATGTTGAAATAAATAATTATAAACATTATGAATATATATTGTTCATTGGAGAATCAATGATATTTAATGGCACAAGAAATAATTAGAGATATATAATAGACTTTATGACTTGACTATAATTATGAAACATTTGTAGAGGATCAAACCGTATGTAATGTTTAAATCGATGGACGTAATTCATCTACAATAATGAGAGCTTAACTTTGACTTTTTAGTGGAATAACCTCATTGTTAATAATATGAGATTATTGATTAAAGAGTTTAATTATTAATTCCAATATTATTGGAGCTCAGATATGTATATCCATTTGGTCCCCTGATTATCTCATAATCACTATAATAAATAATTGGATAGTCCAATTGATGCTCGAGAAATAAATTGAATAATTAAGATTCAAATTTATTAAATAATGATTTTGAATTATTTTTTACATTGACCAAAATTAATGAACTGTATTGTAATTCGATTATATATAGTTTTTCGACAAATGATTATTTGATAATCATTTATAAGTATTTTTATTAATGGTTGTATGATAATCATTAATTTAATTTAATTAATTTATTGAGAAATAAATTAATTATTTCATAGTTTATATATTTTAAAATTATTTATGTACAACCAAATTTCTATTTTAGTTAATTAAATTTAAAAGTGCTTTAAATCTAATTAAAGTTATCAGTATTTTGAAAAAAATTCAAATTTTGGGAAACCAAAATTTATAACTCTCTTGGGTGTGAATACCATCTTGTGTGAGATGTTAATTTCATTAACCCTAATTTAATTAGGGTTAACTAAAAGTAAGGGTATTTAAACAAAACTTATTTTATTTTTTACCATAATCCTATTGGCTAATGTTCAAGCAAATCATAAGCGAAAATCAAACCATATTCAAGCAAAATAACATGCAGACTAAGGTAGCCAGTTTTCAGTTTTACATAGAGGAAAATTCAACATAACATGATAAAAAGAGTTTTTATTGTATTCTTGATCAATTCTTTTGAATAATAAAAAACATCCATAAGCCTACACGTGTTTTTCTTGATTACGAGTTATAACTTTGAAAATGAAGTTTTAAAGAGAAAAGAGATCATAAATTTTTAAAGCTCTTGATAATCGGCTTCCACACGTGCATAGAATGAAAGAGAATCGTTCCATTCATTCCTACATTTGCAATCTAAATTACCAAATTCGTACCGATTTAAAAATTTACTCTTTAATGGCTATTTTTTCAATATTTCTATATAAACACTTATAGATATGTTAGAATTACTTCTACATAGATCCGTTAGAATTATTTCTAACACATCATATTATGCTTTAAAAAAACGCATATCATATTGATTATCTGTCATATCTAGAAGTGTTCTTGAGCTTTTATTTGCTTACATTCATAATCAAACATAAATTATACTCATACTTGTGTATTTGCTCATTTTAGGAGCTTTATCAGTGTGATTGCTTATTAAATTTTTTTTTTTTGTCATCTTTCGAGAGATTAGTGCATTGAGGAACACTTGGACTTGATTGTAAGTGTGAAAAACACTTTCAGTGTAGAAAAATACTTGTAAAGATTGAATTGATACCTTACAATCCATTTGTTATAAAAAGTTCGATTCACACCCTTGAAGTGAATTGGGTCATTTCCAATTTTGTAAATAAGAGTTGCAAGGTTTGATCCACACCCGAAAGTTGGATTCGACCATCTTCAGACCTTAATAAATAAGAAATGTGTGAGGGTTTTATTGGCAACCAAGAAGCCAAGTGATTAATGAATCATCTAGTTCAGATAACTTGAAGGCGTGGATGTCGGTGTGCTTACTGAACCACATAAAAATCATTGTGTATAATCTCTCTAACTTTTATCTCTTTACTTTACAATTGTTATATTTGCATAAATTGAGATATTTGGGTATGTGTTGAATTGAATGATAGTGAGCATTAATTGGTTGAATTATAAGAAGTATCATATATTGAGATTGTTGTGATTGTGGGTGGGAGTTGAGGGATTCAAGTATTAGTAGAATTGAATATTGGAATTATTAGACTTAAAATTGTGAAATCAAGTATTAATTGAACTAAATCCTAAACCTTGTTAGATAAGATTAAAATTATTTCCATAATATTCAAGCATATCTAGACTAAATAATGTCCTAAATTATTAAAAAGATATCATTTCTTAAATATAAAGATATTCTTAATTTATTGACCTAAACAAGAAGATATTCCTTAACCAATATGGTTTAACTTATCAAGGACAAATATAATTTCTACAAGATATACCAATTTAATGAAGGAAGGATGAGATATTTAATTCAACAATAAATTAAATAAGTATGACCATAACAAAAACTAAATAAATATTTGATAAGTATATAGATTAATTCCGAACTCTAGGCACACTCCATATACATTTTCGGTTTTCATTATAGTAAAAAGATACAAAGTCTATGAACTCTAAATTATGTAGTCTGTGAATCATCATTTTTTACTGGGAAATTATCATATTTTTCACAAACTGCATAGCGCAAGTTTATTTTCCCAAGAAAATTTTGAAAATGTTTCAAGTCCACCTCTTTATATATAAAATTTTGATAATAGAATGTGGAAAATATGACAATTTTGAAACGAGTGAATCATAAAATACTTTCAAAATTTTCGGTAATAGTGTATTTTTGACAATCATCAAGTTTAAAAAAAGATAATTTTTCAAGGACAAAATAATATTTTCGATAAGATTCCTTAATTTATTTATAAAATGGTAAAAATTTGAATACCTTTAAAATAACATGTGAATAATGGAACTTGGGAAAAGTAAATTTACGCTAATCAATCAATAGGTGAAAAAATAATAATTTTCCTAATTAACTTTTCACTAGGATTTCATTTTGGACATTCAGTTGAGATCTTTCCAAATCGAACTTTCAAGAGCGTTGGTTCTAAAACACCATATTAATTTTAGTTAAAAATAATTTATATCTACATTTATTAATGGTCTGGTGTCGTGGTGTAGTTGGTTATCACGTCAGTCTAACACACTGAAGGTCTCCGGTTCGAGTCCGGGCGACGCCATTTTTGCTAATTTTAAATTTATTAAAAGTTTGACCATTTTTTATTTTTTATTTTTTTTTTAAATTTATTAAAAGTTGGACCATTTTATTTTCTCTTGGATTGACCTCCCGATATTCAGTTAAAATCATTAATCGTATTTATCCCCATGTTTCCATAAAAAGACACCTCACTAAGAAATGGATCCGGGAAGAAGAGAGGGAGAATTCTCGAGAACCAAACAGAAAAGGGCCAAAGCCGACTTAGCGGCAATCCTTCGGAAATCATGGTACCATTTAAGGTTGTCTGTGAGACACCCCTCTCGGGTTCCAACGTGGGACGCTATTGTACTCACGGCGGCTAGCCCCGAGCAAGCCAAGCTTTATGAGTGGCAGCTCAGGCGTGCCAAGCGCATGGGCCGGATCGCTACCTCCACTGTCACTCTCGCCGTGCCTGACCCCGATGGCCTGCGGATCGGCTCCGGTGCAGCCACTCTCCATGCCCTTTTTTCTCTCGCTATGCATTATCAAAAGCTCGGCCTTGATCTTGGCCCTGAGGTAATTTCACTTTTGTAAAAGCTGTCAATGTCATTAAAACGTAAATTGAACTATTAGCAGAGTTCAGGAATCTTGTATTTAATCCCCCCGCAATATATATATATATATATATATATAATATATATATATATATATATATATATATATATATATATATATATATATATATTATTAATCTTGAAAGAATATTGGCTTTATTACAGTTGACTTTTGTGTGGTATTGGGGAAATGGAGATCTCTCGGTTACTGGCTTTAATGGGGTAGATGTTATCGACAGGTGGCAATTGCAAATGGGGGGAATTCAGGATCTTTTATGAAGAATGAAGAATCTCTAAGTGCAGTTGTTAAGTTCATGGCCAAACAGCATATACTATTGCTTCATGCTGGAGGTGACTCCAAGAGAGTCCCATGGGCCAATCCTATGGGGAAAGTTTTCCTGCCACTTCCTTATTTGGCTGCTGATGACCCTGATGGACCTGTTCCTCTGCTTTTTGACCATATACTTGCAGTTGCTTCTTGTGCAAGACAAGCTTTGAAAAATGAAGGTTATTTAATTTGTTAAATTTCCACTCAAAGTTGATTGGAAATACATGCGTGCCTGTTTAAATGTTCATTACATTTGGGAATTGAATCATTCAAGTTGCATGGAGGTTTGCTTCATTGATTTTACAGATAAGGTTAACTGTGTACTTTACAGAGTTATACGAATGTTTTTCCAAATTCCATTTTAACTGCATTTCAGATATTGCCATCTTGATCTTCTTTATTTGCTCGAGATCCTACAATGCCAGTTGTGTAATAAGTAATAACAAAAAAATGGTTATTATTACTTTTATTTTTCAAATGCATATGATAATTATAATATCAGTGCTGAATTTGCTACAATGATGATCACAGTGGTTTACTTTCTTGCCACAACTTTTGATATTCACCTTTGGAATTTTTTTTAATTGCAGGTGGAATATTCACAATGACTGGGGATGTTCTTCCATGTTTTGATGCCTCCACCATGATTCTGCCAGAAGATGCATCCTGCATCGTAACTGTTCCAATCACCCTTGATATTGCATCTAACCATGGGGTTATTGTGGCAGCTAAAAACGGGATTATCAATGAAACTTTTACCCTCAGTCAAGTTGACAATCTCCTCCAGAAACCCAATGTAGAGGAGCTTACCAAGAATCATGCAATTCTAGATGATGGTAGAGCGTTGCTTGACACAGGAATAATAGCTGTTAGAGGGAAAGCATGGGAAGATCTTGTCATGCTTTCTTGTTCCTGCCTACCAATGATTTCAGCGCTTCTAAGAAGCAGAAAAGAGGCAAGTCACTGATTTTCTGTTGGCAATTTTGTTCTTCGGATTGAAAGTATAATATCAAAACAAATTGGATGTATTTCATATATTTTTGTCATCTCTTGTCATTTGATTTTCCTTGTTTCCTTATTACGATGTCTAAGTCAATGAAAATTACTTACCTAGTTGTTTGTCTATATCTGCTTTTTCTCAGAAAACTATTAATTACTTCTGAGATGGAACTTTTACCTCTTGGTAAAGAAATGGGTTTGTGTATAAATAATCATTGTCAGGGCATCCTCATGTTAGAAAATGAGGATGCCTGCTAAAAGACAAAAAAAAAAATCACATTGAAAACTGTGTTTTTTGCTGTTAGGGGCATCGATGCCCTCAGTTGAGAATGACTCGTGTATGTATATATAAAGTATGCTATATGGATTTCTAACACTTGCGTTATAGATTATTTTTTCAAAAAAAAAAAATTTACCCTATGCTGACAGTTCAATTGTCGGCATTTGTTCTTGTAGATGAGTTTGTATGAAGATCTGGTAGCGGCTTGGGTACCGGCGAAACATGACTGGTTGAGGTTACGCCCTTTAGGCGAAGAACTTGTGAACAAACTGGGAAAACAGAGGATGTTCAGCTATTGTGCCTGTATGCTAAATACATTTTAAGTATCAAATCTTGTTTTTTTTAGGTTCTTGTAACTATCTCCATGACTTTATTTATTTTATCCTTGCTTAATTATTCTACTGCAGATGAATTGCTGTTTCTACATTTTGGAACCTCAAGTGAAGTGCTGGATCACCTAAGTGGGGCTGTTTCAGGACTTATAGGTCGAAGACATTTATGTTCCATCCCAGCAACCACTGTATCTGACATTGCAGCTTCTGCAGTTGTTCTTTCTAGCAAAATAGCACATGGTGTCTCAATTGGGGAAGATTCTCTAATATATGATTCGAACATTTCTGGTGGAATACAAATTGGCTCCTTGTCTATAGTTGTTGGCATTAATCTCCCAGATGATACTGGCGCAACAGCAGAAGATTCATTTAGACTCATGCTTCCAGATCGCCATTGCCTTTGGGAGGTTCCCTTAGTAGGATGTACTGAAAGAGTATTAGTTTATTGTGGTCTCCATGATAATCCAAAAAATTCACCTTCCAAGGATGGGACTTTCTGTGGTAAACCCTGGGAGAAAGTTTTGCATGATTTAGGCATTCAGGAAAGTGACCTGTGGAGCTCCACGGGTGATCAGGAAAAGTGCTTATGGAATGCAAAAATATTTCCTATTCTTTCTTACTCTGAGATGCTTACTTTGGCAACATGGTTGATGGGCTTGAGTGACCAAAAAACTGAATTCTTGCTTCCCTTGTGGAAAAACTCACGCCGTGTCAGTTTGGAGGAGTTGCACAGGTCAATTGACTTCTCAGCAATGTGTACCGGGTCGAGTAACCATCAAGCAGATCTTGCAGCTGGAATTGCCAAGGCATGCATTAATTATGGCATGCTTGGGCGCAACTTATCACAATTATGTGAAGAAATTCTTCAAAAAGAACTCTCTGGAGTTGATATTTGCAAAGACATCCTAGACCTGTGTCCCAAACTTCAGGAGCAGAATTCCAAGATTATTCCCAAAAGCCGGGCATATCAGGTGCAAGTTGATCTTCTCCGTGCATGTAAAGAAGAGACAACAGCTTCTGAGTTGGAGCTTAAAGTTTGGGCTGCAGTCGCTGATGAAACTGCTTCAGCCATAAGATATGGTTTTAGAGGTGGAGTCTAAGTACTCATTTCTTAAATATTATCAAACTCATATAAAATACTGAAAATTGAATAAAAGAACCAATAAAAGAGTGGTCAATCCTATTGTTCATGTAAAATCTTCATAAATTATATAACGATGAAGATTTTTTTTTTTTAATTTTTATGTAGAACACCTCCTGGAATCCCCCAGCAGAAGTGATTCAGCATACCAGAACAAAAATCGTGATGGCTCTGTGGATCATCCTTTCCAATCAAGAACTGTAAAGGTCGAATTACCTGTTCGGGTCGATTTTGTTGGGGGTTGGAGTGATACTCCCCCTTGGAGTTTAGAGCGTGCTGGTTGTGTTCTCAATATGGCAATAAGTTTGGAAAGTTCTCTTCCTATTGGTACCATCATAGAGACAACAAAAATAAGTGGAGTATTGATTAGTGATGATGCTGGAAACCAGTTACATATTGAAGATCTCACCTCCATTACTGCTCCCTTTGACCACAATGATCCATTTCGGCTTGTCAAGTCTGCATTGCTAGTAACTGGCATTATTCACGAAAACATTCTTGTATCAATGGGCTTACAGATCAGGACATGGGCAAATGTTCCCCGTGGTAGTGGCTTAGGAACTTCTAGCATCTTAGCAGCTGCTGTTGTGAAAGCACTTCTGCAGATAACTGATGGAGATCAAAGTAATGAAAATGTTGCGCGACTTGTCTTGTTGTTAGAGCAGCTCATGGGCACAGGAGGTGGCTGGCAGGATCAAATTGGAGGTTTGTACTCGGGGATTAAGTTTACCACAAGTTTCCCTGGAATACCATTGCGGCTCCAAGTGATGCCCCTGCTGGCTTCACCTCAGCTGATTTTGGAGTTGCAGCAGCGGTTGCTTGTGGTATTCACTGGTCAAGTAAGTATTCTAGCCACTTTTTCTCCCTCATTTTTCTGTGGGCTATTCATTTTGGGATTATTTTTCGTGATAAAACATTAATTTTCAAGGGTTTTAGTAGATTGCATTATAGGAAATTGCATATAGTGGGCAGGCTTTTCCTGTGTATAGGCTGGCTCTGTCTGTCTCACACCTGGGATTTTTTAAATCCAATATCCTAGACCTCTCATTTACTTGTCCCTCAACTAAAAAATAAAGAAACTGATAATTTGATAGTAGAAAAAGGATGAATATTAAAACAAGGACTTGACTCCCATTTACCATTAGGCTAGTCTATGGATATTTTTTGGGCTATTATAGATTCTGCAATTACTTTGCAGGTTCGACTGGCACATCAAGTACTACAAAAGGTGGTAACTCGATATCTTCAAAGGGATAACCTTCTTATATCTAGTATCAAGCGTCTGGCTGAATTGGCAAAGAATGGAAGAGAAGCCTTAATGAACAGTGATGTAGATGAACTAGGGGAGATAATGTTGGAGGCTTGGAGGTTACATCAGGAACTCGATCCCTATTGCAGCAATGAATCCGTTGATAGGCTGTTTGCATTTGCTGATCCATACTGTTGCGGCTACAAGCTAGTTGGTGCTGGTGGTGGGGGCTTCGCACTATTGCTCGCCAAGGATGCTGATTCTGCCATAGAATTAAGACGCATGTTGGATAATGATTTAAATATCGACGCTAAAGTCTACAATTGGAACATCTACTTAGAATCTTAGCTGTATGTAGAGAAATTTGAGAAGGCTTATTATTTCTTTCTTTCATCTCCTTAGCTGCTCATATTGATTATATATTGAAGTCGTCATTGTATAAGTTGGTATACACCATACAAGGATCGTATCCAGTGCAAAAAGGAAGGTCTGTGCAAGGTTTTAATGTCGCACGAATCAAATTATTTACTTCTGAATATTAAAGCTCAGAAATTGTATTTTATTTTTATTTTTTATTTTTTTGGCCAATGTCTTTGATAAAATAGTTGCTTCCTCCATAAGTTGGGGCCTGGCATAAACAGGAAGCATCGACTTTCTTGTTCCAATGATGGCATGTCACGTAGGGCCAAGTATATCTTGCAAAAAGGGCAAAGAATCCAAAGCGCTTTGGATTCTTTTTTTTTTTTACTCGGAAAACGGCACCGCTTTTGCTTAAATCGTCGAATTAGGATTTTGGAAATCTTGATCACCCGTTTATCTAACGTGGGTGTGTGTGATCAAAGCCTGGTCCCCCTTCATTTAATTTAATGCCAAATACTTAGGGCGTCACTGCTTCCTGGCCTTGCAACTGAACAAAATTCCACTCTTACCCTTCAATTCTCCAAATCAAGAGGAATATAAAAAAGGTAAAGAGAACATGTAGAGTGGGACAGTGGGTCATCATCATTACTATCAAATTTATATTTTATAGCGACATTTTTATAAATAAATCGGGAAAATGATGCCATTTTTGTTGAGCGGACGCTCTGGCTAGCTAGCCAATCATGTATTGCCACCTCATGTAATTGCATTTGTTTATTATTATTCTTTTTTTTTACTTGAGTGAAGTCTAGTCAGTGTTAGCTTTTGACCTAAAAAAAAAAGAGACTAATTTTTACTTTTTAGCAACTGCAGTCGCTACAGAGCAGGAAGAGTAGAGAGAGAGAGAGAGGGTAGATGGGTCTGCTCACAAACAGAATACAGCGAAATGAGATCAAGGCAGGGGATCATATTTACACTTACAGAGCTGTTTTCGCTTACTCTCACCATGGTATCCCCTTTCTTTTTCTTTTTCTTTTTCTTTTATTTTATTTCGTTTTTTTTGTATTAGTTTTGGTGTGTGTGTGTGTTGATTAATGGATTATGAATTTCTTTCATCTTTGTCAAATTTTGCAATGGGGGTTCATCATGTAATTCTCCTTTCTGGGTTTTGTGTTTAGTTTTTATTTTTATTAACTTTGATTCAATTGCACCGGTTTTGTACGGTCCATTTTGTTTCCTCGATTCCCTTTCTTCCATTTGAACTATTGTTTGTTTCCCTGTGTTCAGTTTGTACATTATAAGGTTATTTCATTCAAATGCAAAACTATTCAATTGAATTGGCTCCACCGCTTCAGGGAAATAATGTGAGAGAAATTTGAGGAAAGAAAGCACGTTTCAATATAATGTAGTGCAGATTTATGAACATAATTGTCCTTAAAGGATTTTTTTTTTTTTCTGATTACTAAGATTTTTTTGAGTTGACTATGATAGAAAACATCTATGCATTTGGATCATTTACTGTTTTTCAGTTATGTTTCTTTTGGGCGCTGAGAGAAATTTTTGGATTTCAGATTTTTCTTGTTATTGCTTGGGACTTGAGGAACTGAAATCCCCTATGACTAAGTTTTCTTCTTCTGAAACTGATATAAGATTTGGGTAATAATTTCCCTGGTTAATCATCCATATATCCCATTATGGTGCGGAATAATTTGTTAATCATCGGCACAACAATTTGTTGCAGTGATGTAGAGTTTAAATGTGTTTGGTTGGCTGATAATAAGTTCCTTGGGTTTTCAACAAATTATTTTGTGATTCAGATCATATCTAATCATGAGCACTATTGAATATCAAATCATACAGGTATTTATGTTGGGGGAAGCAAGGTGGTACATTTTAGACCTGAAAGGAACTTAACTGCAGGAGCAGAGACATCTTCTGAGACACAGGATTCGATCCTCCCATCATCCTGTCCGACATTTCCTGATTGTGGTTTCAGGCAACCCAACAGTGGAGTCATTCTCTCTTGCCTCGACTGTTTCCTTCGAAATGGATCATTATATTGCTTTGAATATGGAGTTGCCCCATCAGTTTTTCTAGCCAAAGTACGCGGTGGTACTTGCACAACAGCAACATCTGACCCACCAGAAACAGTCATCCACCGGGCTATGTATCTTCTGCAAAATGGATTTGGCAACTACGATGTGTTTCAAAACAACTGCGAGGACTTTGCCCTATACTGCAAAACGGGTCTTTTGATTGTAGACAGGCTGGGGGTTGGAAGAAGTGGTCAAGCTTCTTCTGTTATAGGTGCCCCATTGGCTGCCATTCTTTCTTCTCCACTGAAGTTGCTGATGCCTAGTCCTGTTGGTGTGGCGACAGTTACTGCTGGGATGTATTGTATGAGCAGATATGCGACTGATATTGGTGTTCGATCTGATGTGATCAAGGTGGCAGTGGAGGACTTGGCTGTGAACCTTGGTTGGCTCAGCCATCACGAGGAAACAGGTGAAGAAAATGAGGCTTCTAACCAGCTCATAGCCATCTGATACGAAAATGAGGCTTCTAACCTAGTGCAATGCAAAAGCGGCGTAAATATACTATTGGTCATTAGCATAATAAGCATTTAGTTCCATTGATGAATGTAACTTATGATATGTGTGTTTCTTCTCCCATTCTCCTGTCCCAAGCTTGTCCAACAAACTGCGTTTTAGGTGTTGTTTTAAATATATATCAAGTATCGGTTGCTCATCCATTTGATGTTAATTCTTTCATTTTGGGATTTTATGATGGTTTTCATTATTGTTAGGAACTGAAGCAAATACTACTTCTTAGAAGATTCAAAACAGTAGTTATCAGTTTGTGATATGGAACATTAGTTGGCAAAGAATGTGTAAACTGAAGGAAGTATAAAAAAGCATAATACTTTGTTTCAATTGATGAAGTAGGCTTGGATCATGTGACTCTGACATGAATGCATGACGTGATATAACTCATGCATACATATTTTACCATGATTGAACCTGCACATGCATGACTTCAAACCTGTCCTAACATAGCAATCTGGAATATGCATATATGATATATATACACATTACACATGAAATACTTGAAGTGACTATACATAACATGAACCATGTACAAAACACTATGTGGTCTCATGGTTTATTGCATAAAAAATGTACAAAAAAAAAAAAAATGGAACCGTGACATATACTCCCAAGATAGCAGCCGATGTCCATCCTATCCAAGTTGGCCAATTTGAATGCTGAAAATAAGAACTTAAAACGTTATTGCTGGTTGTTGACGGCTGATTTTGGTCTCAGGGTAATATGGGAATATCACTCCTGAGGAAATCCTCATTCAATAGTGAATTTGTTTGGTTATGGGGGACCAAAGGCAAATTTAGCAGAAAACAGATAAATACACCAACCAACAAGGAGATTTAACGTGGTTCGGTGGATTTGAATCCGACCTACGTCCACGGACACAAACGGGATGATACTTTTATTACTTGAACACTCTCTTCGGGTCTCTTTTTGTTTTCTACAAATCAGAGCTTGATTATTCAGATGTCATTACACATATTCTGCCCTTCTATTTATAATAGTACATAAATCAGATTCCTATTCGTATAAGAATTCCTGGTCGAATCAGTGTTCTTCTATTGTGAGGATTCCTAGTCTAATATTGTTTTCACTTTTCTTATTCCTTTTTGGATTCTGACTCATTACTTTTCCTTGTGAAAGTAGGATAACTTGTGTATCTTATCCGCAAGAAAAGGGTGTCATCTTCTTGAGCATGTCTCGTCATATGGTCGGTCTTTATGAGGTCGGTCATGATAGTTCTTTGTACGGAGAATGCTTCTGTCGATCTGATAGTGCTCGGTTTATCTGAACAAAAGTGGTCGGTCACCCATCATCAAGTGCTCGGGTTTTTACTGTTTGGCTCTTAGTGGTCGGGTCGGCATCAATGATTTTGACCGAGAAGTGAATTACCTTTCTTACCCCTGTCGTGCTGTTTAAATAACATAGTGCCTGAAAACACCATCAACACTGGTAAAACTACTTGCATTCTTTACAAGACATATTCTGAAAAACATAAACATTTGAACAAAAAGTTCAAAATACAAAGTATAGTCATGAGAAACTCATATAACCAATACTTGTAATAATTTTCATGAAAACTGCACCAGTGTCGTGGCCTGGGGACGTGAAACCTACTTAGCGGGAACCTAACACTGCGTAAGAAGGAGAGTATGTACATGAACATGAATAAGCCTAAGAGAGTTTCAAGAATAATTAGGCATCATGAGCATACTCAAGTAGTTTACATGAGGGGGCGGCACTTTACTGGCGCTTGAAAATATTTAATATGTAACATCCCCAATTCGGGGACGCTACCGGTAGATGATGGATCTCATCGCCATCTTAAGCCTTTAACCACCATGCATTTAATCTTAAGCTTTAACACTCTAGAACAAATAGCAACTATGCTTATGCAAAATATATGGCAAAGAGTCATTCTCAAAATATAGTGTAGTATCAATGCAGTTAAGTATTACATTATGTTAGTATCTATACATCTGTGATATGAATACAAAAAAGACACCACCAGTTACATTCTATCAGAATGTACACTGTATGTAATACATGATAGACCAACACTCTCTAGTGACTGCAGTTCTCCTCATCTCCTCGATCCATGTCTCAAAAAAAATCAACAGTGGCTGATCATGTGGGAAGGTCTTGTAAAAACTGTGAAGGGGGGGGGGCTAAGTCCTAATGAATTCAGTGAGTGAATACTAGATTAAAAAAAGAAGAAAAACTAATCATAAGATAAAATCAATGCAAGGAAAAGATAAATCAATTTTAAGTTTTGAAATCATATAATCTAAAAAAAAAACCAAAAGTGTAAAAAAAAAAACACGGGTGTTTAGGAGCATTACATCTCACTATCTATAACATCCCAGTATATTCGAGATATGACCGATAGGAGACGGTCTTACCATATCCATAAGCCTCTGACATAAACATGCATAACAGGATATAACTCATGCACACATGTTTACCATGATTGAACTTGCACATGCATGACTTGAGAACATCATATAATATGAAAAATTCTAAGAAATATGCATATCTGATAGATATATATATATATATATATATATATATATATATAATACACCTGAAATGTTTGAAGTTATTATACATAATATGACCATGTACGAAACACCATATGGCCTCATGGTCTATCACATCAAAAGTACAAAAGTTGACCCTTGACATGTGTGACCCTAAGACTGCAGCTGGTATCTATCCTCTCATAGTTGTCCATTCTGACAAAAAGGGGGTCCTCACCAAGAAAGTGCTAAGAATGAGTCATGCAATCAAAAATTGATTAGTTGGGGAGTAAGTCGTTGGTACGATCTAGTGAGTGAATACTGAAAGTGAAAACATAAAAATATTATATCTTGTAAAACTGCTTGCACTCTTAGAATGTTCTAAACTTCTGGATCTCCCTAGAAAACCTAAAATAAGTCAGTTTTCAATGATTTCAGTTTCATTACTCTCAAAATGTTAACTTTACAAATCTAACACATCAGACTCACTTTTTGGTTTAAAACCCGAAAATCCTCCGAAAAATCTGAAAGTGTTGCGAACAAATCCGGAACATTTCAGATCTTTCTAAGTTATCCCAAAATCATTTAAATACTCAAAATACATCATAATAGAACATTCTAAAATAACATATTAGCTTAAACCAATAAATCATGCGTTTTCGAAAAATCTTTCGAAAAAGTTTCCGAAAAACCTAAGGAATGATCCTGAACCCTTTGAACTTATCCAAATTCATCTAAACATTATTATATCTTCATAATTAACTCATACTCATCATTGCGATCATCAAAACACTGATACACGTGAAATTTGATTTTATCGGAAACTCGATAATCCTATCGGATCGATCCAATTCATTCCGATTTCACCCGAATTATACCAATAATATAGTTTCGATACATTCTAACTTATCCAACTCAATACAAGTCAATATATTACTCTACGACATTATTGGAAGCATCCGAATACAAAATGAGAAACTTAAAAATAACGAATTTTAACCGGAATGTCTTACCGAGATTTTGAGGGTACCTGCAGACTCTCTACGCACGATCGTGTAGGAATCAACAGAATTCAAATCAGAGCTCCCTTGAAAAATGGGTCACTATTCATCTGAATATTTTTACCTCGTTTAGTGTGTAACCGAGCACAGATTGGAGAAACTGTCACCATCATCTTGTAGTACTTTTCGAGGGCTTCGATTTGGCAGGTGTCTCGACAAGTGGATGGAAGTGACGAGCAAAAATCTAGAAAAGGTATGCATGATCATTCCTCTCTCTTCCTCGCCATTTGGGTGTGGACTGATGCTGATGATATCTAGTGCGTATCAAGATAGAATCCGTCAGTTCTGTGTACAGAGCATAGACATCCTACACGTGTTTGCGATCTAGTAAATCCATGGCCGTGGTATAACTTCGGAAATCAGTTTCGAGTGTTGTTTAGAGATCGTAAATTGAACGTCGACTATATTATACCGAATGAATTTGACGTTTTTATCTATATCCCAGGTATAATATGGATAGCCTGTGACGGAGAGATTATACGTATGCAATGACCTCGACTTGCATAGTTTAGCGAGATTATCTGTGGTCGTCATAATTCATGAGTGGGTGAATTATGGACACGAAATTGGATTTCGTGACGGATAAACCTAAACTTAGAGAGTCCCACAATATGAAGTGTACTCGTTGAGCACTTGGGCAACGTGATATGAATAATACAGATTATTCATAATACTTCATCGGATTAAATGAGTTAATTCGGATCGTTTAATCGGTTAAACAATAACACATGCATAAAGGCATTTTTGGTCAATCGTAATTAATATGTATTTGTATTTGATACAAAATTTGATTTGATAGATATTAATTATTTGTCAAATGAGATTTTGACACATACCATTAATATATATATTTGTTATTTAATGTAAATAAAATACATATATAATAATAATTATATTAATTAATTATTTAGATATTTAATTGTTAAATATTTGAATAATTAATTGATAAACTTTTTCATAATTGTTATGAAATATGTTTAATTATTATTTGAACACATGACATGATTTTATTAAGCTAAATGTGTGTGAATTTGATTGGCCACCAAAAAACTTAATATAATTTAATTGGATTAAATTTTAATTGACAAAAATGCCCCCCTAAGGTCGGCAAAATGGATTTTTTAAGTTAAAAAATTTCATTTTTCCCTTCCAACTATATCCATGGCCGAAACCTAACAAGAAAAATGATCTCAATGTGATTTGATGAAACAAAAGAGGAAAAGGAAGAAAATAAGGAAAAGGCTTAGGAAATTAAGGAATTAAAGGTAATTCTATATATCTCTAAGCTTGAAAGCATGTTTCTTATTTTCTTGATGATCTAGTATGATTCTAGGATTTCCTTTTCCTTATGAATTTGGGGCTTTTGGTTTTGGTGGATGGATTTGGAAGTGAAATGCATGTGTGAAGTATATTTGGTTGATATTATTGTAATATTAGTCCAATTTGATCATTAGATGACATGTTGTCATTCTAGAGTGTTATGACCACTCTTGTAATGCCTAAAATTGTTCTTGGGTGCTTCATGTATGGTGACTTTGGTTGGTGTTTTGATTAATTTGATTAATCTTGAAAAATTGGATTTAAAGCATTGAAATTGACAAATTTATGTTCTGGATCAGATCTGGAAAAATCAGTGAATATGTTGATGAATTTGATGTCATATAAATATATTGGATGTGTTTTGGGTGTTGGAACAATTGCCGGAAATTATTTCGGAGTTGAAATAAGCGAAAACGGTGAAAACGGCGTTACCGGGTGACTTTTGAGCCAACCGGGTGACGGCTGGCCAAACAGAGAATTTGTCACTGTTCGGTGTAGGCATTGCATTTTTGCATGTGAAACCCGATGATGAGTCTCAGTTGGAGGCACTACCTTTTAAATCGCGGAAGCCGCGGGAAACGGACGTCGGAAGGGAGGAGTCAAGAATTGACTAATATTCGGATTAAGTTCACTGGTTTAGCTTCGGGTTACTTGTTGGCTTTCCGTTCTAAAAATTATTCCCGGCCCAAAACACCCACCAATCACTTAACCTCGGCCCAAAATCCCCGCAAGCCCCTTTGCCTTGACCCAAAACCCCGCAAGCCCACACACCTTGTCCACACAAACCAAACCCACCAACCAAAGGCCCACACGCCCCCAACCAAGGCCCACACACCCACTTTACCTAATACACACCCAAATTAAATCAAATATTAAGTTAAATATTAATTAGATAATGTAATTAAATAAAATATTAATTAAATCATTTACCAAATTAAATAAAACAAAATATAATCATGCCTAATTTAAACAAATCAAATATGTTATATACCTAAATTAAAAAGATGTTATGCCTAATTAAATCAATCATAACCAATTAAAAAATATTGTATTCCTAAACCAACACAAATTAGATATTCAAACTTCCTAATCTAAACCAATCTTGTCTCCATCAAATCTTTGACTTTCCTTGCTCAATACCAAATCAAATCCTTGCTCTTAATGCCAAATCCTATTCCTTGTGAGACAAGAAGGAGCCCTAGTCATTCTCTATATAAACAACCCCTCACCAAGCTTTCACCTCTCCACTATTTCTAGTCCATGCCCATACACACACAAGAACTCCTCTCATTCACGTTGTCTTGACACAAAGAGAAGCCTTAGAACTCACGCCAATCACAAGAAAAAGAAGCAAAATATTTCTCTTCTCCTCCTTCACTCTTAGCCGAAAATTACAGCCCCTCTAAGCCCCATCCATTGCCGAAATTTAGCCATAAAAAACAGCCCCTGAATCACCTTAAAACAGCAGTAAAACTCGTCCCGAACATCAGTCCCTTTTACCATAAAACAGCAGCCCCTGCACCCCCCCTAAAAACACCTAAACAGCCCATGAGTTACCTTAAAACAGCAGCCCAAATCCCATAAAAAAAAACAGTCCCTAAAATCCCTAAAACAGTAACACAAAAAACTGCACTTATAACCCTTAAATAATCACACAAAAACTGCACTTGAAAGCCACAAAAAACACCAAAAACCCATTACATTATACCCACTTACACCTGCACAAGTCCATGAAGATCAGGTTAAGTTGCAACTTGAGCGTGACAAAGAGAGAGCGAAGGGAAACACCACCTTGGTGAGACTAGTGAGAGTGGTGTATCTGGTGAGAAAAATAAGGCCAAGGCCGTGGGAGTTTCCAAGGGGAGTGTGAGTGAACGTAAGAGGGAAACAAAGAGAGAGTTAAAAAGAGTTTCTACATGGGTGAGGGTGAAGCAAGGAAAGCATTCAAGGCTAGCAAGCTCATGTTATTGTTAGTCTATAAGGAGCCTCATATTTATTTTACTAACTCTGACCATTTGCTTCCTGTGTCTATTTCATCTCTTTTGCAGGATTACAGTGACGTACTGACAGAGGACATACCTAGTGGGCTTCCACCCATTAGAGGTATTGAACACCAGATTGACTTCATACCTGGAGCAGTCATTCCTAACAGACCGGCTTATAGGAGCAATCCCGAGGAGACAAAGGAGCTACAAAGGCAAGTACGGGAGTTGATGGACAAGGGGTATGTAAGGGAAAGCATGAGTCCTTGTGCAGTACCAGTGCTTCTAGTTCCTAAGAAAGATGGGACGTGGCGTATGTGCGTTGACTGCCGAGCTATCAACAATATTACGGTAAAGTATCGTCACCCCATTCCTAGGCTAGATGACATGTTGGATGAATTGCATGGTTCCAAAATTTTAGTAAGATTGATTTAAAGAGTGGATACCATCAAATTCGCATGAGAGAGGGAGATGAGTGGAAAACTGCATTTAAGACTAAGTATGGCTTGTATGAATGGTTAGTTATGCCATTTGGTCTCTCAAACGCACCTAGCACATTTATGAGATTGATGAATCATGTTATGCGTGCATTTTTAGGTAAGTTTGTTGTGGTTTACTTTGATGACATCTTAGTTTATAGTAAAACAGTAGATGAGCATGTAATGCATTTGGAGCATGTACTTGATGTTTTACGAAAAGAACAATTGTATGCTAACTCTGACAAATGCACATTTTGCATGGATAGAATTGTTTTTCTTGGCTTTGTTGTGAGTGCAGATGGCATCGAGGTAGATGTGGAAAAGGTAAAGGCAATTCAGGAATGGCCTACACCAACTACAGTGACAGAAGTCCGAAGCTTTCATGGGTTAGCGAGCTTCTATAGGAGATTTGTCAAGGACTTCAGTAGCATTGCCGCGCCATTGACTGAGGTAGTAAAGAAGACAGTTGGTTTTCAATGGGGCGAGGCGCAAGAGCGAGCATTCCAGGACCTTAAAGCGAAGTTATGCAGTGCACCCATTTTAGCACTACCCAACTTCGAGAAGACATTTGAGATTGAGTGCGACGCATCAGGGTTAGGTATTGGAGCAGTTCTCATGCAAGAAAAGCGGCCAATAGCCTATTTTAGTGAGAAGCTGAATGGAGCAGCTTTGAGGTACCCCACGTATGACAAAGAGTTATATGCGCTTGTGAGAGCACTTGAGACATGGCAGCACTACTTGTGGCCTAAAGAGTTCGTGATCCACACCGACCATGAATCATTAAAACACTTGAAGGGTCAAGGTAAGCTGAATAAGCGACACGCAAAATGGATGGAATTCGTTGAGTCATTTCCATATGTTATACGCTACAAGCAAGGTAAAGAAAACATAGTGGCTGATGCATTATCTCGCAGGTATGTTTTACTTACTTCAATGCATGCACGGATGTTGGGATTTGATTTGATTAAGGAATTATATGAGTGTGATTCTGATTTTGGTGAGATTTATGCTACTTGTGCAAAGTCATCTTTTGGAAAGTTTTACATTCATGATGGATTCTTATTTAAAACGAACATGTTGTGTGTTCCTGCTTGTAGTATGCGTGAGTTGCTTGTGAAAGAAGCGCATGGGGGAGGTTTGATGGGGCATTTTGGGATTACTAAGACTTTAGCTATTTTACATGAGCACTTTTATTGGCCTAAAATGAAACGTGATGTTGAGCGTATTTGTGATAAGTGTCTAACATGTAAGCATGCTAAATCTAAATTAATGCCACATGGTTTGTATACTCCTTTGCCTGTACCTAGTGAACCCTGGGTTGATATATCGATGGATTTTGTGTTAGGTTTGCCTAGGACAAAGAGGGGTAGAGATTCAATCTTTGTTGTAGTTGATAGGTTTAGTAAAATGGCTCATTTCATTGCATGTCATAAAACCGATGATGCTACAAACATTGCAGATTTATTTTTCAGAGACATAGTGCGACTCCATGGTATACCTAGGAGTATTGTATCTGATAGAGATGTTAAGTTCCTTAGCCATTTTTGGAAGGTGTTGTGGGCTAAACTAGGCACCAAACTATTGTATTCTACCACATGTCATCCACAGACTGACGGACAAACAGAGGTAGTTAATAGGACTTTATCTCAATTATTGCGCACTATAGTTGGCAAGAATTTGAAGAGTTGGGAAGATTGTTTGCCATTTATTGAGTTTGCATATAATCGTAGCATTCATTCTTCTACTTCATTTTCACCTTTTGAAATTGTTTATGGTTTTCAGCCACTAACTCCATTGGATTTGTTACCTTTGCCTGTTGATGAGCATGCGGGGCTCGATGGAAAAAGGAAGGCCGATTTGGTGAAGCACATACATGAGAAAGCAAGAGAGCAAATACAACGAAAGAATGAGCAATATGCTTCTCATGCTAATAAGGGAAGAAAGCGTGTGGTATTTCAGCCTGGAGATTGGGTTTGGGTACACATGCGCAAGGAGAGATTTCCTGAACAACGTAAATCTAAGCTACAACCGAGAGGGGATGGTCCATTTCAAGTTTTGGAACGGATTAATGACAATGCATACAAGCTGGATTTACAAGGTAAGTATAATGTGTCTGCTACATTTAATGTTTCTGACTTAACTCCTTTTGATGCAGGTACAGATTCGAGGTCGAATCCTTTTCAAGAGGGAGGGGATGACATGATCCAGGCAGACAACAAACCAAATGACGCATTACAAGTACCAGAAGGGCCAATTACGAGGCAGAGGACCAAAAGACTCAGAGAAGCAATGGCGGGATTAGTTCAGAGTTTTATGGCCGGCTGCAACAACAAATAGAGGCGCATGTGGGCTTCGATGGAAAGGGCCCAAAGCCATTTCACTTGGCCCAAATCAGTTTAGAATAAAGCTTTTTAGGCTTTTAAAGACTTAAAGACTTGATATTTGTGTAATTTCGTTTTTAGGGGCATTATTGTCTTTATGCCTTTAGGGTTTCTTTTTGTAACAATATTTAAGCTTACTTTCTTCTTCATTTGAGGCAACCAACGAATTTGTAAACTCAAAAAGCTTAAAGCTTTGGCTATGGCCGAATTATTGTAAGGGAGGGATTCCCCTTTTCAAGTTTGAATCGACTTATCTAAGTTTTGGCAAACTTAGTGGCGTCTCCATTGCTAGCAAAACACTACAAGGATTCATCTTAAAGGTTCTCAAGGGCAAGTTCTTTGTGGGTCTTCTTTGTGGCCTTGGAAGGGTTTTGTTTCTCAAAAATCATATTCGCGGTTCTTGGGGTTCTGTCCGTTGCTTGGGGTTTGCTTGGATTTCGAATCCAAGTGGGTTTCTTGTCACTTCATGTTTCATTTTGATGTCGGAATGTGTCCCAGAGTTACTGTAGACCTGCAGTATTGCATAAAGCCCATGATGAGCATCGTATGAGGCACTACTCGATAGTTGCGGAAGTCGCGGGAAACGAAACGTCGGAAGGAAAAATTCAAGAAAGAAATTACATCAACAAATTGTAAAACGCGCTAATGGCCTCGGGTTCCCCGATTAATCTCTGTTTTAAAATATTAAGCCTCGGCCCAAAACCCCCGCACCCATCCAAGCCCCTTCATCCAAGCCACACGCCCACATCACACTAGGCCCACCAAAGCCCAATCCTAATTATTAAAAAATTTAAAAACACATGTCACAAATTAAATCAAATTAATTAAATTAAATTAAATCCAATCAAATCCAATTAAATCAAAACAAATCTCATTCCTAAATTAAATAAATCCCTTCCTAAATTAAATAAATCACCTACCAAATCAAAGAGATTCCCCCACCAAAAATATAAATATGATTTCCTTAAATTAAAACCACCCATAATTTCTTGATTTGTTTCCTTTTCAAAATCCATGCACAACCCTAACCCTAGGATACCATTATAAAAAGAAACCAAAATCCAAACCCTTTTCCCTTGGCTCTCACTCGGCAAACACCAAAACAAACAATGAAACCCTAAAACATTCTTCTCTCCTCTCATTCACGGCAAAACAAAAGACAAAAACCATAGCCATCATGCAGCTTACAAAAAAAGAAACCCTACAGCCTTTCCACGAAGAACAACAAAACAGTCGGCGACTCTCTTTCTTCTCTCGGCCCTCTCTCTAACAAAAACGAAACCCTAGCTTCCCTTCACGCCTCCTGCCCCCCCACACAGAAGACACAGCAACCTTCAGAAACCCTAGCCTTTTACACAGCTCGCCACTCTCTTTCTCACAGCTCCCTCATTCTTCACACACACATCCACGCATCTCCTATCTACTCCCTAACTGCTAACTGCTCCATCACGCCTCTCGTGCAACAACCCCTGCCGACCAAACAACACAAACCCTAAACACAAGACAAACCTGCCGAGAAGACCACACACAGCCAACACATTTCATGTCCCTCCACAAAAGCCACGCCTCTCATCTCACTCAGCCAACGCACTCACAATAAAACAAAACGCAACACACGTCCCTTCTCACTCCACCCACACACACTCTTCACAACTCGACACAGCAGCCTTCGCCACAACCACTCTTTAAAACCGACGTGAACCACCAACCATAAACCCTTATCATAAACCCTTCATAAAATCAACCATCACGTCCTCTCTCCACCGATCAAACAACAAATAAAAGGAAGCAATAAGCCCTTTATAAAAGCAGCCCTCCCGTCCTCTCTCTACACCGATCAAACAACAAATAAAATAAAGCCATTAACGCCCGAACATCAGCCATTAGCCGAACAAAACAGTCCCAAAAAACTGCCGAACCAGTAACAAAAATACCCTGAAACCGTGACCCAAATCACCCAAAAACAGTAAGCGAACAGTCCCAAAACCCAGTCCAAAAATCAGCCCATGAAACCATCTAAAAAACAGTGAAGAAAACTGTAGTAAAAAATAGCAAAAACAGTGAAGAAAACAGAGAAAACGACAGTGAAAACAGCAGAACAGCGAAGGAAAATCTTGAACTAGAAAACCAGAAATATAACGGAGCATTAACCCTTTCGGCGACGACGTAACGCACTTTCGAGGAGCATCTTAAAAGGTAAGGACCTGAGGGCCCCCCTTTTTATTATTTATCTTTTCAGTTATTCTTTGTCAATCATTTGCATGCATCGTTGTGTTTTACGTATGGTTTCATTTGTGTTGGGTTGATGGTTGAGTGCTATCCCTTGCGGTATATCGGATGGAAACCCAGACGTAAATTCCGTAGCCGAATCCGAATGGACGGTAGTGCGATCTGTACTTGGGATACAACTCCACGTACCGCTTGAGGAACTTTCAAGCACATGTTTCATTTTGGTATTTAATTTCGTGTTTGTTGTTCCGCTATTTATTTTCTATGTGTTGTTTCTTTCTTTATGTATTGTTAATCTAATGCGCATGGGCTAACTAGGGTGGATTAAAGGTCCTCTATTAGAGGGAAATACTTAAATGCTACCTTTACCACGATGTTTTGCCGCGCCGGACGAAGTACACTCGATTGAATGTGAAATGTGTTTAATCGGGTATATAAGGTCCTATATTATTTATTTGTTTATTCATGGATTGATAATTTAGTGCGCATGGGCTAACTAGGGTGGATTAAAGGTCCTCTATTCGAGGGAAATGCCTAAAGGCTATCTTTACCATGATGTTTTGCCACGCAGGACGAAGTACGTTTGATTGAACGTGAGATGTGTTCAATCGGGCATACAAGGTCCTATATTATTTATTTGTTTATTCATGCATTGATAATTTAGTGCGCATGGGCTAACTAGGGTGGATTAAAGGTCCTCTATTCGAGGGAAATGCCTAAAGGCTACCTTTACCATGATGTTTTGCCGCGCCGGACGAAGTACACTCGATTGAATGTGAAATATGTTCAATCGGGCATACGAGGTCCTATATTATGTATTTGTTTATTCACACATGTGTTTGTGTCATTTCAGACACCATTTTGGTAATCTCATTCGAACGTATTTCCGAACGCTACACGAACGTATGCATTCTGCCTCAGTCCGTTCGAACGCATTTACGAACGATACTCGAACGCGCATGCATCTTGTTTTACCATGCATAAGGTCTTATCCCGTTCGAACGCATTTTCGAACGCTATACGAACGCGGACATTTTGTTTACTGTTTGAACGCGTTATCAAATGCTCCACGAACGTGCATGCAATGGATCGACTTCTTTTCCCAATATTTCGTGCATGTTTGCTTATTTAAGTCATTTCTTTCGCATTACATAATTAACCATATCATTTCATTATTGACGCTTTTATCGTTATTAATTATTTATATTTCCGCATTTATTTATTTGATATGTTCATGAGATTGTGTGCTCGCTTTTATTATTAATGCCTTTATAGTTGTTATTAGTTACACTATTGCGCTTCATCATTTAATACACTTATGGATTATGTATTTGTCTTCATTTTTTATTTATGATTATGAGTGTGCAATCTTGTGTGTTGATTACATTATCTTACATGTGTTATATAAGACTCGTTATACTATTGCATAAATCTTTTCATTACAATCGGCATAAGTAATGGACCATTCCGAACCCAACGGTTTAAGGTCTTCCCTTGCGAGGGGTGAGTGCGGTCTTAAATCATTTCCCAGTTCACACTGGGTGGCGACTCCATTTTATTTCTCTGGTTTAGTCCCCCCCGGGCTACTCCGTACTCCGACCGGGCCGCGAGCCCGGGACAACATCGCTGATTTTTGTGTTCCACAGTTACCCAATTTTAGGATACATCATGTCTGTTTTTCTGTAAATTTGGAGGCTTATGAGATGGGTTAATCCTATCTCCTACCGGTAGTATCATGCTTCTGGCGGGGTGTTACAGGCTATTTGGTCGATCAAGGGGGACGAAAAAGGAAATTTTGTGTCAAAAAATAAAACAAAATATCTATTCCCACTAACTCCAAACTAATGCCACATATACCCATTAAAAAAACACATGTCATAATAATATGACATATACTTATGTATATATAATTAATTAACCTTTTAACTAATCAATTCAATTAATTTAAATATATCATGTATTTCTACATTTACACTAAATGATAAAAATACATTCATGGATTACAAGTGTCAAAAATTCGTTTGATAATTAATTAATGTGCATCTAATCAAAATTATGTATCAAATACATATACATATTAATTTAGAAAATGACAAAAATCCTCAGAATGTGTAATTTTTTTAACGATCAAACGATTTATAATAATCAATATTTTATTATATTGTAACGCCCCGCCAGAGACAGGATACTACCGGCAAGAGACATGATTGACCCATCTCCATAAGCCTCTGAATTTACCGAAAATTCGGCATGATATATTCTAAAACTAGACAACCTGGATCACAGTCCAACATCAAAGAGAATCTAAGAAGACATCAAACAAATAAAAGGGCGTCAGGTCCACACAAAACACATCAATATCATCACCTAAGGGCTCCGCCCACGTCATTATCAACACTCAAGGGCTCTGTGCCCACCACATCATAAACAATTAAAACATTACTTAATATATATACAAATAGGCGTGTTCAACAAGACAAATAAGCGATAACCAAATATCTAAACTTCTTCCAAGACATCTGCGAGGGTGACTGCCGCTTGTGTGATCCGCGTCTCGAGCATGACTTCTAAAGCTTAAGTGGTTGACCCATCTGGAAACCAACCTGTAAAACTAGCAAACTGGTTTGGTGTGAGTTATAAAAACTCAGTAAGTAACCATGCTAATACTACTAACAGAACATTTAAAATCAATTACATTAGATGTTTTTCAAATTCACTAAGTTACGACTAGTTCAGAGTTATCAACACTTGTTTTTCACTTGCAACCGCAAAGAGATTCCCACCCGGATTCACATTTGAAACCTCATTTAAAACAAACTCAACATGCCCATGTCGCTTTCTCAAACAATCAACACTCTCATCCACGATCTGAACACACTCTACATATTCGGTCACATGGACTTTTTGCACCGCATAACTCATGTCCTCACAACCAACATCAGATTGCTCCATATGATATTCACCATTAACAGTAACATCAAGCACCTCATTGGCATCATGAACAACCAAATCATTATCACTAATATTATCGCTCACATCAATATCATCACTATCATCAACACCATCAACCACATCACTCTTATTTATTGAAACATCAACATGTTTCATTTCATTTCTCAAGGCTACACTCATATCCTTCTATACTTCACATTTTGCTAATGTATTTTTCTCTATCAACTCTGGAAGCTTTCCTAGTAACATTCCAAACTAGCAATCACACTTTTCTTTTTAGCCCACTCTTCGTCACTCCTCTGTATGTACAACTCATCCTTATAGACCTCTTGTAGGGTTAAAAGAGCAAGCTTGATAATTTTTCCACCATACCTAAATTTGTACATATTCCTATCCATATCATAAACTACTTTATTGAATTTATACCAAGACTTACCCAATAAAATATGGGTATGACACATAGGAACCACGTCACAAACTACTTGGTCAACATACTTCCCAATTGCAAAATTTACTACAACCTGCTTAGCAACCTCGAACTCTCCAAAATCACTCATCCACTTATAAGGTCTATCAAGAGGTATCAATGGTAATCCCAATTTTTCCACAAGGGTAGTGCTAGCTAAATTTGTGTAATTCCCTCTATTAATAATCATATTACACACTTTACTATTGATAAAACATCTCGTGCGAAAGATAAATACCCTTTTGTCCATCAAATTATTTATATAAATCAACTCCTTATTTGAAGGACACCAATATTAGGAAAGACTTAAAGAATAACTAAGAAAATATGAAAACAAACACAAAGAAACTGACTAAAAAAACACCAAAAGTAAAACAAGAACACAAACTGACTGAAACTGGGCAGAATTCGTAACTATTATTTGAAAGCGATTATGAGACTCGAAATGTAAACAAACAGAGTTCGACCAACCACTAACGAATTCCTCTCCTCGAGTACATATAAATCGATATATTATGGGTCTCGTAACGCTTTCTAGATCAAAAGTTACAGCCGTTTTAAAATCAGTGCGCGGCTGAAAAATTCTGACCAAACTGATCCGAAAATTACAGACAAATTCAACCCTAAATGACTAAAAAATCCAAGAATTGAATCCTATATGCTATTACCATGCAAGAACATTATAATAACATTCAAGATTCAGTCATAAACATGAAAAAGCACAAAGGAAATAAAAAAAATTGAAATTAGAAAAGACAAAAAAAAAAAGGAATATGAAGACTTTATAAAACGATAAAGATAGAGAATATCTTGATCTTGGAACTCTGAGCTCCTCATATCAAATGATAAGAACCTGCCTAGAACAAAGCCAAGCAAACCTCTCCACGTGTTCTAAGCCCCAAGAACCGCGAATCTTGATTTTGTAAGAACAAAATCCTTGCAAGATCAAGTCCAACCTTTAAAGAACCTTGCCCTTAAGAATCTTTCTTCATTTCTTTGGAGAATCTTGAACATCGATACAGTGCCATAACGCTTGCCACACGTTGATAAGCTTTTGTTCCGTAAAACCAAGGAAGAATCCACTCCCTTAAGATGACACAAGTCACTTTGATTTGTTAAAAAAAATATTCTTAGTTAATTCTCAATTACAATGAATAATGCCCCCTTTAAATAGGTGGCTAACCCCAATTCTACCAAAATATAATAAAATCATAGTAAAATAAACTCAATAACACATAAAATAATTAAAAATTTCGTGCATGGGCTTTGTAATGTAATTAAAGTTCAGTCCAGCACTTAAACAACATATAATATTAAATAATATAAAATATAAAAACTATAGGGATATCTTGCATCCTCATTTTGTCCAAGAAGGATTCTGAACTGGACTTTGATGTAAGTTATAAAACTATAGATCTACGAGTATTCTTTCCAATGCAACTTGAATCACCAAAGTTGGACATCGGATGTGAACGTTACGACCAAAATACGAAGACTGCACAAATATCGCCACTGCTAATGCACCATTCAGAAATTAAGCCCAAAATCAATCAAGGCAGCCCATGCACGTCCAAGACTCATTCCAATCTTGCCTTAGACATAATAAAGCTTTCACATAAAGTCTCATGCATGGACCAAACTCTTGAACCCAAGGAATCTTCCAAATCCACCAAAAAGGCCGAAATATACCAATCTGACCAAGCCATGCAATTAGCCACAACTTCAAGTTAACTTGGCCCAACAAACAGAGCTCATTCTGGATCACATCACTACGTATGAGCCAATCTCATAGCTAACATTCAAAAAAAATCTACGTATGAGCCAATCTCATAGCTAACCTTCAAAACAAAGCTCAAATATCATAGAGTATATTGTTAACAATAATTTCACTTCAATCATGTGAACATGAAGTCAAACATCTATACTTTTATCACAAATATCCATTTTTGAAATATCATCAAATCGACAAGTCAAACAAATTATATATTTTGAAACAAACTCTTTCAATCCAATGCAAACTTCCTTCAATTACAATAGCCTCATTATAACTTAACATGTGTGATTCATATGCATTCATTCATATAATGACTCACTTTTCCTATATTCACACTAATTCAATTTTAGAATTCTTACAATACGTATATACGATACAACTTAGCAAGCATATTTTACAACATCTTATACTCACACTGACTCCCGAATTATTCATTCACTCTACAATACCATTCATAGTTCATACTCAGACATACATACAATCATCGTACAACCGATAAATAAGCATACATAACATCCAATACATCAAAGAAAACAAAACCAATCAATACATTCATATGGCTGGCTTGTACACACATGCACAGCTATCACGTGACACAAACTCATCACACGATCTCACATACACATACACATACATGTCAAACATTGTTTATCATCTGTATCATCGTATGCACACACATATATACATCAAACATATGAATATACCCGTTATATCGAATTCTGATACCATGACCTTCACAATCCTCATATTATTTACTTATCAGTCAACATTCACCATTCATATACGTATCTAATCCGTCACGAACTTCCATCCCTCGAAAAAGACTTAGCATATACCAACCCAACCTATATAATGTATTAGTCATTAATAAACTTATTATAATAACACACATCTACACGTACAAATACAAATTTAGAAATCATGACTTATTTCATTTACCGATCTACCATACACAAATTATCCATGGCATATGTACGAATTCCAATATAAATACATGTATCAATACTTATACATATATTTTTTCATTTACGTATACATATATGTACCATTACACATTCATACAATTACATACATAAACACATATATATAGACACTGAGCTCGTCAATTACTTCACTTTATAGCATAAAAATAACCAAAAATTCATACATGTGGCGGTCGACTACTTAACCATACATAGTCTCGCACTTCTTTCTCAATACCATCTCTTATATATTTTCGTCTTAACCTAAACACTTCAATCATTTCTATATAAATATATATATAAACATAAATCAACTTCAAGTATTCATCGCATGGGTTACTTACTTGGCTTCGTGAGCACTCCAGGTTTTAGTCAAGTCTGCCAAAACAAATGGCGAAACACCGTTAGAATCACAACTTACAGAGTTCTCGACTAAACTATGAAAAAATCTCGAATATTTCTAGAACAACCAAATCAAGTCAGATTTCAATATTTTCAGTTTTAGTAATCCTAAAACATCATTACAAACAAACCCAAGTCATCAATTAAGTTAAATTCTCGCTTTACGTGTTTTTTGGAAATCTTCTGAAAAAGTTTCTGCAAACGCTACGGAAGGGTCCTGAACCCTCCGAACCTACCCGAATTTATCCAAACATGTTAGTAATATCATATATAACTCATAAGTATCGTTAAAATCAAAACACATCATTATATGCAAAAACTCACTTTTACCGAAAACTTGCATATTCTATCGGATCGATTAAACTCGTTCTGTTTTCACTCGGATTCTACCAAATTCACATATTCAATATACTCATGCACAAACAATTCAATTTATATCATTACGCTACTCTACAAAGCTACTGGATACATTCGAATATTTAGAGGAAAACTTGAAATTTGCGAGTTTTACCGGGAGGTCTTACTGAGATTTTGAGGGAATATATGGACTCCAAACGATCCCATGAACGCGCTGGAATCGACAGAATTCCAATAAAAGCTACTGTTCATCATGAGTCAATATTCATCAGAATCTCCCTCCCTCGTTTCACATGCAACCGAGCAAAGATCGGAAAAATCATAACTGCCATCTTGTAGTACTCTCCGGGGGCTTCGATTTGGCGGGTGGCTCGGGCCGTGAAATGAAACGATGAGCCAGGATCGAAAAATTCTCTACGCACGTATATCTTTCTCCTCTTGCTGTTTGCCAATATGTTGGGGCTGCCACCGTTGGACGCAGGGTGGCCGTGGCCAGTTGTCTGCCGACGCGAGCTAGCAGTGGCTTCTTCAGTTTTTTAGAGACCGAGGGAGGGGGCGTTTTAGGGAGATGAGGGAAATATGATATTTTTACAATTTCTGAAAAAATAGGGTATTTATAAGAAAAATTTCTAAAAATTACAATTAAGTCCATTTCAAAAGGTTTTCTCAGAAATTTACGTTGGTGAAGTCTTTATGATACAAATTTCAAAAAGTGTTCAACATGAAAGTTGTTCATTGTGGAAAAAAGAATCCGATGGTTTAAGAATCAGTTTAATCGGAGCTCGTTTGTAATTTTTATAGCCGAAATAAGAAATTTTTACGCGTATAATGATATAATCGGAAATCGCGTAACCGATTCTCAGAACGATGCATTTCACAACATGACGAAGCTTCACTTTAAAATATTTTATTCTATTTTCCAACACATAATCTATGATTTTTGAATACCATCTCGTTCCAAATCCTTAACTTTAATTCGGAAATATTTTAGAGCTACTCCGAAAAATTCGGGATATTACATCCTCTCATCCTTATAAAAATTTCGTCCTCGAAATTTCTCCATCCTTACGTCCAACCCTTCGGAATTGAACATACATACGTTAAAATCTTATCCGTATTCGGGAATCCTCTCACTTTACACATTCTCAAAAAGTCATGTATTTCATACATCATTACAACTCATACTATTTCAAAACAAATAAATCGAATCAAACATTTTATACTAGAATTAAACCAAACTCGTCATTTCAATTCACATTCATTCATTGGAACACACTCAAACCGCTTCAAGATCATTCATCATAGAAACAGAACTTCGAACACGAATTCCATACAGTCAATCATATACATCATCAGTAACAAAGAACATAGCACATGTTCTTTACACGCAATCAAATACAATATCAAAATGGAAACATAACATGAATTTGATACCATCTATTTCGTCAACAATACAAAATGAAACTCATTCAATTCATATCATATCATTTCATATCACATCTATAAACGATACAAACATCAAAGTTTACATATGTACATATCCAATCGCACATACAACATTGTATGTCTGACTACATAGCATACATAACAATCACAACACTCAAAAGATATGTGACTAACCATAAACTTACAAACATGCTCTTGTAATGTATATAAATTTTATATTAACAAATACATCTATTGTCACAACCAGAATTGACAAATAATCCTACATGTTCTTATGATGTTGATAGTCTGAAATCTGTCAATCTCTATCATCATTCAAAATAGAAAACGTAAAACAATCACTTTCAAAAACCATTGCGAAAAATACATTTGAAAAACTCTTTTACTGTAAACAAAATCAGTTTCAAAATCCATTATCGTAAAACCATATCGAGCATCCAACATAACTCAATTGGACAAAACATAAACAAGTGCCCAATGTCCAAATCGTGCGTACAGATCGGACAATAAACGAAACGATCCCCTATCGACAGAGGGTCGGGTCGGCCCACTACATTTGGCCAAACCCATATACAAGCATCACGGCGAAAACATATCATATCAAATTATAAAACTGTAAAAACTATATACAAGCGCCGTGACAGAACATATCATTTTGTATAATATCATGAACAATGTCGAAATGCATCAAAATCAAAATGTAATTCTTTTGAACTCATTCCCCCCCAAACATAAATATGTGTAAATCAAAAATAAACTTTGATGCAACGTTTTCAAAATACATATCGATCGTCCACTGTTCAGTCGCGCTTAAAGACCGGACAGTGTACGGACCATATCAATAGGGTAGTGGGCCAGCGATTTTTCGATGGTCTGGACCCCATAACAAGCGCCCCGGCCATGCCATAATAAAACATAGACAAGTGCCACAGAGTGTCAAAAACATAAAATCATCAAGCATCATGACGGAAACAAATTTTCGAGCGTCTCAAGGAAATAAGTTTTACTGTTTAAAAATATCAAATCATTTTCAAGCACCGAGACGGAAACTTATCGATAAATCTAAAAACATGAAAACGTTATTCAAGCATTGAGGTGAAATTTTTTTCTTTATTCTTTATGATCAAAATTGAAATATTAAAAAACTTTCACTATTTCTTTCTTTTTAAAACACTTTTTTGCCAAAAATCAAATACCAAATTTTCAAAACATGGTTCAAAAAAATCAGTACACAATTCAGACTATCAACATCTTAGCATAATTCGTACCCCAACACACAATGATTTCATATCACATACATATCCATATCTCTACATAAACGACGTACTTTTAACTTAGTACCTATACACATAATATATTCATAGTACACAAACATATACAGATAATCCAAATCATCCATATCAATCAAAATCATAACACGTCATACCATATACCCGAAATCAATTCAAGTTACAAACATATGACCTATATGATCTATACGTAACAAAAACTTACTCGGATGATCTGATACCCTGTAGCAGCAGTCACCGACACCTAAACCTTTGCTCTGATACCATAACTGTAACACCCTGTTAGAGGTAGAATGCTACCGGTAGGAGACAGGATTGACCCATCTCCATAAGCCTCTGAATTTACTGAAAATTTGGCATAATGTATCATAAAACTGGACAACCTGGATCATAGTCCAGCATCAAAGTGATTCTAAGAAGACATCAAAACAAATAAAAGAACCTCAAGTTCACACAAAACACATCAATATCATCACATAAGGGCTCCGCCTACATCATCTATCAACACTCAAGGGCTCTATGCCCACCACATCATAAACAATTAAAACATTTACTTAATATATATATACAAACAGGGTGCTCAGCATGAAAAATAAGCAATAACCAAATATCCTAAGCTTCTTAAACTTCTCACAAGACACTTACGATGGTGACTGCAACTTGGGTGATCCACGTGTCGAGTATGACTTCCAAAACTGAAGTGGTTGACCCATCTGGAAGTGAATCTACAAAACTAGCAAACTGGTTTGGTGTGATTTATAAAAACTCAGTAAGTAACCAGGCTAATACTACTAATAGAATATTTAAAATCAATTACATTAGATGTTTTTCAAATTTACTAAGTTAAGACGAGTTCAGAGTTATCAACACTTGTTATCCTTTATACTTTATCCATGTCAAATTTTTATATTTACCTATCTACATATGAGCCAATCTCATAGCTAACATTCAAAGCAAAGCTCAAATATCATAGAGTGTATCATTAACATCAATTCCACTTCAATCATGTGAACATGAAGTCATACATCTATACTTTTATCATAAATATCCATTTATGAAATATCATCAAATTCGACAAGTCAAACAAAATTTCTACATTTTGAAACAATTTCTTTCAATTCAATGCAAACTCCATTTAATTACAGTAGCCTCATTATGACTTAACATGCATGATTTATATGCATTCATACATATCATGACTCACTTTTCATATATTCATATTAATTCAATTTTAGAATTCTTACAGATACGTACATACGATACAACTTAGCAATCATATTTTACAGCATCTTATACTCACACTGACTCCCAAATTATTCATTCACTCTAAAATACCATTCACAGTTAACACTCAGACATATATACAATCATCGTACAACCGACAACGAAGCATACATAACAGCCAATATATCAAAGAAAATATAACCAAACAATACATTCATATGGATGGCTTGTACACACATGCACACATATCCCGTGACACAAACTCATCACACGATCTCACATACATATACACATAATTGTCAAACATTTCTTATCATCAGTATCATCGTATGCACACGTATATACATCAAACATATGAATATACCCATTATATCAAATTCTGATACCATGACCTTCACAATCCTCATATTCTTTACTTATCAGTCAACATTCATCATTCATATACAATCCGTCATAAACTTCCATCCCTCGGAAAAGACTTAGCATATACCAACCCAACCTCTATACCACTAGATCATATGCATTAGTCATTAATAAATTTATTCCAATAATACACATCTACACGTACAAATATAAATTTAAAAATCATGACTTATTTCATTTTCCGATCTACCATACACAAATTATCCATGGCATATCATCACGTACCAATATAAATACGTGTATCAATACTTATACATATACTTTTCATTTACGTATACATATACGTACCATTACGTATTCATACACTTACATGCATAAACATATGCATATAGACATTGAGCTCATCAATTACTTCACTTTATAGCAAAATAATAACCAAAAAATCCATACCTGTGGTGGTCGATTACTTAACCAGACATAGTCTCGCACTTCTTCTCAATACCATCTTTTATCTATTTTCATCTTAACCTAAACACTTTAATCATATATATATATATATTATATATATATATATATATATATATATTATATATATATATATATATATATAATATATATATAATCAACTTTCTAACATCATTCACTAAGTATTCATCACTAGTACTTACAGGCTTCGCGAGCACTCCAGGTTTTAGTCAAGTCTACCAAAACAAATGGTAAAGCATCGTTAGAATCACGACTTACAGAGTTCTTGAACTAAACTATGACAAAATCTCGAATATTTCTGGAACAACCAAATCAAGTCATATTTCAATATTTTCAGTTTTAGTAATCCTAAAACATCATTACAAAAAAACCCAAGTCATCAGTTAAAGTTAAATTCTCGCTTTACGTGTTTTTTTAGAAAACTTCTGAAAATATTTCTGAAAATACTACGGAAGGGTCTCGAACCCTCCGAACATACCCGGATTTATCCAAACATGTTCGTAATATCATATATAACTCATAACTATCGTTAAAATCAAAAAACGATCGGAGAAAATTCTCTACGCTCACATATCTCTCTCCTCTCGTTGTTTGCCGGTGTGTTGGGGCTGCCGCCGGCCACCGTTGGACGTAGGGTGGCCGGACACCCCTCATAGTGCTATCGTGACAGTCGGCCGTGGCCGGTTGACCGCTGGCGCAAGCTGGCAGTGGCTTATTCAGTTTTTTGGAGTCATGGGGCGTTTTGGGAAGATGGGGGAAATTTGATATTTTTGTAATTTCTGAAAAATATAGGGTATTTATAAGAAATGTTTCTGAAATTTACATTCAGACCCCCGAAAATTGCAATCAGGTCCCTTTCATGAGATTTTCTTGGAAATTTATATTTTTGAAGCCATTTTTATGTAAATTTCGAAAAGTATTCAACATGAAAGTTGTTCAGCTCGGAAAAATGAGTCTGATGGTTCAAGAATCAGTTCAATCGGAGTTCGTTTGAAATTTTTATACAAAAAATAAGAAACTTTTACGCGTATAACGATATAATGGGAAATCGTGTAACTGATTCTCAGAACGATGCGTTTCTGTAAGACACAGGACCTGAGCGACGCCGTTCCTAGGCTCGCGGCCTAGTTTGGGAAGTACTGAATAACATGGAGTCGCCACCCGGTGTGAACCGGGACAAAGATTTAAGGCCGCACTCACCCCTCGCAAGGGAAGACCTCAAACCGTTGGGTTCGGAATGGTCCCTTACTTATGTCACTCGTAATGAAAGGATTCATGTAATAATTTAACTAAGCTTAAGTAACACTTATTTCCAAGAGTATCATGCTTCTAAATTCTCATATGCAAAGTAAAACTTATGTGTACATTTTTATATATCTCATATTTAAAATTGCATGCTTAACATATATCAAGATAGCAACGAACATACAAATTTACACATCACATTCAGGAAAACAAAGCACACACATTGACCATACAAGCACACATATGGGCACTTTTCCAAGTGGTACGTGGAATTGTAGCCCAGTTACAGACCGCACTACCGTCCATTCGGAATCGGCTACGGAATTTACGTCTGGGTTTCCATCCGATATACCGCAAGAAATAATGCTCAAATGTTATCATGACATAAGCATACGAATTGTAATACATTGACGCATTTGCATAAGAAAGATCAACCAATAGGCAATTATGCATGAATATAATAAGACAGACTCAGTTCAGTGTGCGCACGTTCGTGTAGCGTTCGTAAACGCGTTCGAACGGAAATGAAACAGAATGCTCGCGTTCGAGTAGCGTTCGTAAACGCGTTCGAACGGAAATGAAACAGAATGCTCACGTTCGAGTAGCGTTCGTAAACGTGTTCGAACGGAAATGAAACAGAATGCTCACGTTCGAGTAGCATTCGTAAACGCGTTCGAACGGAAATGGAACAGAATGCTCACGTTCGTATGGTGTTTGTTAACGCGTTCGAACGGCAATGAGACCTGATGCATGATAAGGCAAAAATGTATGCGCGTTCGAGTTGCGTTTGTTAACGCGTTCGAACGGACACGGACCTGATGCATGAAATGGAATGCAATACATAAACAGAAAATAAAGGGGCGCGGCGAAGTACTGCCATAAAGGTGACCTTTTAGGGCTCTTGATCTCTCAAAGAGATGACCTTTAGAACAACATACTAAGCCCATGCGCGTCACATCACACATACAAGAATAGAACCAATCATATCAACCAAGTATGCCCGATTGAACCACATCACATCCAATCTGAACACACATCAACCGGCGCGGCAGAGCATCGTGGTAAAGGGCTTTTTAGCCCCTCCCCATAGGGGATCTCACATCACAATTACTAAGCCCATGCGCTCGATTGACTTATACATACGAAAATAAAGATAATAATATCAAACTAAGTATGCCCGATTGAACGTATCTCGCGTCCAACCGAACATACATCAACCGGCGCGGCGGCGAGAAGTAGTGTCACGAAGGTGGCCTTTTCGGCTCTTGTCTCCAAATGGAGGACCTTTGGACTAACTCACTAAGCCCATGCGCTTGGTTGAATCATGCATAACGACGCATATTGAATTCATGTAAAGCAAACTAAATAAACAAGAGCAACACAACAAAAGAGAGATGTTGCCGTTTTACTCAAGCGGCGTGGAGTTGTGGCCCGAGTACAGATCATATTACCGTCCATTCGGAATCGGCTATGAAATTTATGTCCGGGTTTCCATCCGATATACCGCGAAAGTTGACACATCTCTCATTATCCAATACCCACAACATACATCATACACACGACTGACACCACAAATACAGAAAATATAATCAAAATAAATGGCCAGAAAAAACAAAATGAGAATAAGTGTGAAAGATACCCTCAGGTCTAACCTTTTTAAGCCGTCTCTCGGACTCACGTTCCACGAAGATCGGAAAGGGGTAAAGCTCCGCAACTTTTCTGGTCCGCTGTTTCACGTCCTAGCTCACTGCTTCGCTGTTTGCTTACGGTTCGAACTCCATTCTGCTCCTATTCGGCTTCTGTTTTGCTGCTCACTGCACGGGCCACTTGTTCAATGTTTTCAAAGAACTATTCCAAGTTTGTGTGGGTTCTTAGTGCAATTATATACGATTATTTTTAAGATTATCTATGTAGTTTTTTTATGTTACTGTTTTTTAAGGATTTGGGCTGCTGTTTTAAGGTAATCTAGGAGGTTGTTTAGGCGTGTTTTAGGGTGTGTGGTTTTGTGGTGATTTTCGGTGGTGGAGGGCTGCTGCAGATAGTGGCTGTTTCGGCTATGGAGGGTGGTGGCTTGTGGTGGTTTCTTTGTTTTCTTTCTTGTGTATGTGTGAAGTGTTTTTTCTCTCTTTTTGCTTGTTTGTTTAGTCTTGGGTGTGTAAAGAGAGTCTAGAGAGATTTCGAGAGAGTTTGGGTGGTGAATTCTACGTGTCAAGCTTGGGCGTGATTTGTGTTGTGTGACGGACCTCTCTTTGAGAGATCAAGAGCCCTAAAAGGTCCACCTTTATGGCAGTACTTTCGCCCGCCGCCCCTTTATTTCTGTTTATGTATTGCATTCCATTTCATGCATCAGGTCCGTGTCCGTTCGAACGCGTTAACAAACGCAACTCGAACGCGCATACATTTTTGCCTTATCATGCATCAGGTCTCATTGCCGTTCGAACGCGTTAAAAACGCCATACGAACGTGAGCATTCTGTTCCATTTCCGTTCGAACGCGTTTACGAACGCTACTCGAACGTGAGCATTCTGTTTCATTTCCGTTCGAATGCGTTTACGAACGCTACTCGAACGTGAGCATTCTGTTTCATTTCCGTTCGAACGCGTTTACGAACGCTACTCGAACGCGAGCATTCGTGTTTCATTTCCGTTCGAACGCGTTTACGAACGCTACACGAACGTGCGCACACTGAACTGAGTCTGTCTTATTATATTCATGCATAATTGCCTATTGGTTGTCTTTTCTTGCAAATGCGTCAATGTATTACAATTCGTATGCTTATGTCATGATAACATTTGAGCATTATTTCTTGCGGTATATCGGATGGAAACCCAGACGTAAATTCCGTAGCCGATTCCGAATGGACGGTAGTGCGGTCTGTACTTGGGCTACATTCCACGTACCACTTGGAAAAGTGCCCATATGTGTGCTTGTATGGTCAATGTGTGTGCTTGTGTTTTCTGAATGTGATGTGTAAATTTGTATGTTCGTTGCTATCTTGATATATGTTAAGCATGCAATTTTAAATATGAGATATATGTAAAAATGTACACATAAGTTTTACTTTGCATATGAGAATTTAGAAGCATGATACTCTTGGAAATAAGTGTTACTTAAGCTTAGTTAAATTATTACATGAATCCTTTCATTACGAGTGACATAAGTAAGGGACCATTCCGAACCCAACGGTTTGAGGTCTTCCCTTGCGAGGGGTGAGTGCGGCCTTAAATCTTTGTCCCGGTTCACACCGAGTGGCGACTCCATGTTATTCAGTACTTCCCAAACTAGGCCGCGAGCCTAGGAACGGCGTCGCTCAGGTCCTGTGTCTTACAGTCTGGCGACTCCACTGGGGATATGAGAATTGGCCCCGAAATATTGTCCTGTAATGAGTGGTTTTATGTTTTAATTGGCCATGTATATAGTGGATAAGTGAGGGTTTAATCAAGGGCACTTTGAGGCTAGGTAATGTTTTGGTGTCTTCCTTCACTTACTACCTTTCTAGAAGGAAAAGCTGTGAGGATACCTACATGACCATCTACTCGTAGCCTTTGTGATGGACTAATTTGGAGGACTCGTTGTTTATTCCTGACAACAAGCGATAAGAGCCTAAGAGGGGCTTGGGTATTTAAGTGAGCCTCGCTCCACCTTCCCTCTGGGGAATCTACAACGGGAAATCCATTTGACATTCCGTCACACACCATAGCTCATTGGCACGTACCTTAGTGTATAAAAAGGGATACGCTCACTTGGTCGCTTGAACCCTTGAGTGGGAAGTCCTAGTTGTGGGCTATCCTTCGCCAGTGAGAGCCTTTGTCCATACTCTTGCAAAT
>SKCR01055208.1:0-82939 GCA_019454045.1 Zanthoxylum bungeanum | reverse complement strand
TAAAACCGTCACGTGATGTGATGATGACGATATATATATATATATATAACTGATATTGAAACAATTATTGAAACCAATGTTGACCTGAAATTTTATAATTATTATAATTATAATTAAACATGAAACTCAGGATCATAAGCCTGAAAATTCAAGGCCGGGCCATGATATCCTCTTTTAACATTTTGAGACAAAAAATATTTGGGACCTTTTTTTAATAAGAATTTTAGAACTTTAATCATTAGTTATTCAGTAGATGTAATTAAAATATTTAAATGCATCTTTATCTGAAATCTAATAAATCCACTTAAATATGAGTACAATGACATCCAACCCCGAAATTATTGTCTTCAAACATAAAACTGATATTTAGGTATGTCATTTCACACACACATACATATACATATACATATACATATACATACACACATAATCGGAGTGTACGGACCATTTTACACGCACTTCGATTAATTTCCGGGACTTGTGTTTCATGCTCTCAGAAGTTTCCTAACATAGACAAGGTAAATCGTTAACTTTTTACATCAGAAGGCATATAAGTTCCGACCCTATGCAGAATTTATCAAAATTAACTAAGACAAGTCATAATTAATGTGTCTATAAATTCTCAACAAGCAACCTCAATATTAAACAATTATATTAAAAACAATCACACAAAATCACACACAAATATTTCGGTGACGAGGTGGAAAACTCGTGCGAGTAAAAAACCACTCTCAGTATTTCGGCTATCTGTCCAAAATTCATTATAACAGAGAAATAATTACATCGATGGTACAAGACCTATGGTGACAACTCCACCTAGACCCGGCCAAGGTTCCGGTTCGGAACCGGAACCGAACCTGTTGGAACCGGACGGTTCCGATTTCAACCGGTTCCGGAACCGAACCGGAACCTGACCGGTTCGGTTAGGGTTCTCACCCTGACCGAACCGGTTGGAACCGCTGGAATCGAACGGTTCCAGCAGTTCCAACCGGAACCGCACGGTTTCTCTTGGAAACCGAAAGTAAAAAAAATAAAAATTATTTACTTGGAACCGTAAGGTTCCACAAGTAAATCTCAATTTTTTTTATTAATAATAATGGGGTTTAAAATTGCAATACTAAAACATGAATGTCCACATCCTTTTTATAACAAACTTTTGGTTGTTAACTTCTTCATATAAGCGATGTGGGACACAATAGCCAATTAACAAATATCTTACAATCGCTTATATTAAGAAAGCACTAGCCAATAGTTGGCTATAAAAATGATTCCATGTTAAAAGAATTTTATAAAAATAATTCTATAAAAAATGATGTGATAGTTTGAAAAAACATTACAATTATAGAACTTTTTTCTATTTTTTTAAAATTTATTATTAAAAAAAAAAACCGGAAGGGGAACCGTAACCGAACCGTAACCACTTGTGGAACCGAGAACCGGTCGGTTCGGTTCGGTTCCGAACCGGAACCGAACTGCCGGCCGGGTCTAACTCCACCGACTCTAGTACCTATAGACTGCGAGAACTCGAAGAACTCCTCGAGCCCGTACCCCACGATTTTCTTCAGAACCTCTGAACTCTCTAAGCGGATCAACTCTGCAAGCTCTGAACGCCGGAACTCCGACTGCCAAACTTCCTCATTTAGAACTCTGAAGGTTTAAGAAAGTTGGTTTGATTTGTGTTGATGATTTAACAATGATCAATCTCACCACAAAAGCAAAGACAATGAAAATAATGAAGTCTTCAAGGTGAGAAAAGAATAGGTTGAAAAACTATGAAGGTTTAAAGCTTTGAGAGAATATGTTTTCAACACTTGGAGAATGTGGTTATATGTTCTTTATATAGATAGGGCAAAAAGATAGGCTTCCAAACAACAAAATAGGTTAAAAACGCGTCCAAAATAATCTTGCTGCATTATTTGAGGATACAGAAAGTAAATTTAAACAATGGGCAGCTGATCTCTTTTTTATATCTGTTTAGTTTATGTTTCATTTGATCTACAAGGCTTATAAAACCAATTTAGAGGAAAATTTAAGTGTTGATTAATGCATGGAGCAGCTAACTCTAAATCACTTCAAATATTTAAACTAATTCTATATGTAGTATCAATGAGGGAAAAAAACAATTGGTATTGTTGGTGATGCTAAAAGATATGCACAAAATTTCAATTGGATTAATCTAATTATTGGCATCTTATCAATTGGGGTTTTAGAACAGAGAAGTGAGGGGTTAGTACACATACCTGATGCATATTGTATGGATCAGCATATAGAGTCCCTCCATATCCTGAATCAGGATTGCCATAACTTGCAGCATAGCCCGTACCTGGATATAAGAACACCAAGTGAATTTTAAAGGATTATTAGTTCTATCCAAAATGCAAATGATCGTTGCTTGATAATTTCTTTTAAAAAGAAAATTTTACTTGGATTTGCTGCAGAAGCTGCCCTTGCCCTCTTCTCTGCATTAGCTAGCTCTGCACGTAGTCTATCAATTTGATGAGCCACAGACATTATATTTTCTCCATTATCTCCCTTTGCTCAAGGTTACTCACCCGGTTCTTCTTCTCACACTCAATAGCAGCCCTATTCACAAGAAAACAGTAGAATGCTTATATATCCTGAAGACATAAGCACTATCAATTCACTGCTTTTTCAATCCCTAAATCTCACACAAAGAAAAAAAAGTCAATAAAGCTAAAGGAAAAACGGCCTAAATTAACATATCAAAGCTCCTGAATAATAACAAAAATCATGCATAGTGTAATGGGCTGCGTTATTGGAAATGGAACTCATTCACGTACATGTGCATGGTGTTTCCAATGAAAAAGTTGCGAAATCGGAAATGAGGACTTAAGCACACGAGCATATATAAAGTAGTGACCAAAATCGGAAACACTCATGCACTAGAGTATGTATGGAGTTATAGCAGATTGGAAAAGAAAACTCATACACAATCGCGTGTGTGGAGTTGCTCCATATATGAAGTTGGGATATTGGAGAAGTGAGAGCTTATGCACAAGTGCATAAGTGGTGCCTCTATTGAAAATGAGGACTCGTACACGAGAGTGTGAATGATGTTGCTCTTTTCGATATCATGTGCATAAAATCGCTACAAAAATTCATATCATATTATCGACTCAGACATGTAATCTCATTCATTTGAGCATAATTGTTATTGCAATGTCGCTTTTTTGTGTTTTGTTTGCAAGTAGAAACAGTTCAAGAGTGGTACCAGAAGTGTGAAGAACCTCAAAATGCATAACGATGCAGATTGACTCCACCAAAAAATTGAGGAAAAGTCAAAGAAATCAGAGTTGCGGAGAAGCCGATGAAACAGAAGTTACAGAGCCCATGGAAGTATTCTAAGGAGATTGACATCAAAGCTTCACGTCCGACTTCATCGACAACTTTCAAGAGAAATTTGACTTTGTCAACCATTTTTTGGTAAGTATTGACAACATCGAGGCCAGTAAGAAGGGATGGCAATCTAAACATGTGCAAGAGCATTATAAACCCAAACACGTGCGGAGATGTTATCAGACCAAATCATTTATATTGGTCATCATGGGTTATATTCTTTTTTCTTCATCCAGAATTTGTCCCAATTGGGTTTTATTTGCAAGGTTCTAATGAGGCACACGATAACAGTAACCATGTAGAAGACAAGTCAAGGAGTAGCTGAAGATGAAAAAGTTCAACCAGAAGAGAAGTGAAGACATCGAGTAGTTCACGCAAAAGATTGAAGATAGAAAACCTCCAGATGAAGCAGAAATGAAGAAATGAAGTTGGTCGATCGGATGCCCAAGTTAGAGCATCGTCGAGACGCCCACTTGATTCAAGTTGGGGAGAATGTAACGGGATGTGTTTGTCGCTAGTCACACTCATAACAAGCCACAAGCACTTGCCGCAAAGCATCGAAGTTGTTGCTGCAAGCCATTTTTTCGCATACTCGAACGTTTGCTTTCTGGAATATTTCGTTCGAACCCAACAACGAACGTGACACTAATACCACACGTTCGAACGCTTCAACGAACGCAACACTAACGCATGTCTGATCGTCATGCACAACTCTGTCAAATACCAGTACAATTGTTCCAAGTTCTTCAATACTTATTACAACTCAATTGAACTTGTTTCGTTACAGACATTGCCAATAAAAATGGAATCAATAAAATACATTTAGTGAGATTTAAACCTTATACCTGAGAAAGAGTAAACCACTCAAGCCCAAAACGTTTAGCACTTAGGCAACCCCTCAGATTATGTCATTCCATTTTCTTTATCCATTTAATTATTTATTTTTATAAAAAAATATTTAATAAAAACAAAATGTACAAATATATTGGGTCATTTAGACCGACCCGTTTCATAATTAAATGATCGGACTTCCTCCGACCGGACCGGACCAATGCGATTCAAACACTGTAATTTTTATTTTCTGCAAACTCCCGAGCGAAAACCCTAAATAAAAAAATTCGTTGCATACACGTCGAAACATCAATGGCTATGGCAGTCTCCAATATCAACGTGTTTTACTGTCCAAACCCAGAAATTTCTATAAGGAATTCTAATCTCAGAGCCTCAGTTTCGCGGTTCCCGCCTTCTTTTGTCAGGTAAAGATAGTTTCTTTTTATTGTTTGTTAATTTTTATGTTAATTTATAATATAATGGCTATAGTTTGTGTTTTTCACTTAGCTGAAGCTTTATGTGTTAATGATTGCTTGGGTACGGCGGGATGTGAAAATAAAGTTTTAATTCTGAATTTTGTCATTATTTTTATCTATTATTATTATTTTTTAATTTGGTTTTTAATGCGAAACCCATGTAAAAAGTTTAATCGATATGGGCTATGTTTGCCATTGAGATGGCTGCTGTTAAATGGAATTGAAGAAGCTATATGATTTTATGTACACACACACACACACACTATGATGTATGTTTAAGGATATAAAAGTAACAAGTTTGAAAGAATGGTAATTTTCAGCTTGTAAAGTTTGTTTTGTGAGTAATATGACTTCTATCATACAAGTACTTCATTTTAGCTTGTTGGGTCCTCCGTTCTCCCACCACCTTTGCAATTGAACACGAGTTGTTGAATTTAACAGGTTTCCTAGAGCGATTTCATGGAATAGAAGTGTGACTTGTGCTGCTGCCTCAGCAGCAGGAAGTTCTAATTCAGACAGTGAGTTAAACCCATATGAGGTAATTAATTTTGGGTTGTATTGAATTTGAGTTTTGAAATTCATTGAAGTTAGAAGTGAATGGATCATTGGGTATGTGTGTGTGGTTGATGATTTTCTAAAATGTTTGTATTTTTTAGGTTTTGGGTGTGAGCCCCATTGAGGGATTTGATATGGTCAAAGCAGCATATGCTAAGAAACGCAAGGAGGCTGAAAGAAACAATGATGAAGGAACTGCTTCCCGAGTAGGTTATGAGGCTCTTTTATATAAAGCAAATATTTGGTTAAAAAGGATCTCCTACTAATTAAAGATGTTTTATTCACATCCCGATTCATATATGTGAATCTGTGTGTAGAAAATGAGGAATTATCCTTACTTTGGGGATCTTGTGATTTGTGAATGTTTCCCAGCTTGAGAAGGCATATGACAAACTCATGATGGAACAATTGAGTAAACGGAAGAAGGGTGTGACATTTGGTTCCATTAAGGTGTTGTACCTTTCTTTGATTTTAATGAAGTTTCTCTCTGTTAAAGTTTATGTTGTGTTTAATACCAAGGACCCCTCGGAGGGTGTTTGAATTTGGATAATTGTAATTAGAATAACATTATCTAATGTTTTTATGGTGTAACGCCCTGGGCGTTAGCTTTCTATCTGTTGAACTTTTTTTTTCTTTTTAATGTTGAGTTTCCTCATGAAGAGATGTGCCTACTATGTGCAAGTTTCATTCCATTCACAAGGTTTTGATTTTTGAATGTTGATCTTGCTTCATAAGTTGTGAATTAGTCTCTCTTAAAAAAAAGTTGTGAATTAGAGTCTCTTAAAAAAAAAGTTGTGAATTAGAGTTACCATTTTATATTGTGATAATAAGACATGGTAAATTTTCAAGGAAGCTTAGATAAAAAGATCATTTTTTTGAGCTTCTTTCACTGTTTTCAGTGAGCAAAGAGAATCTTCCCCCCTCAGTTTTTGGTAATTTTTTTTTTTTTTTTTTAAAATTTTTTCGGTTGGGTTGTGTGGGGGGGATTGGATGAGATGAATTATAGGAAAAGAAATATCAAGGATTTGTTTAGAAATGATTATCTGAATTCTGAATATACAACAACATGAAAGGAGACATGCAACGTACAAGAATATCCATTTTGCTTTTGCTTGTATGATTGAATTGCTAATAAAACATATACTTATTGTAAATTCACTGTTCTCCTAGAATCATCGACATCTTTTTGTTTCATTAACTCTTTTTGTATGCACTTATATGATTCCTGCATGAACCTGTTAATTGCATACAATTACTTTTCTTACTATATACTTGTGCAATGCAGGTTTCGAAGGAGATCAAATATGCTGATAAGCAACCCATTGTACCGTGGGGGCCAAGGTTTGTGGTTTCTGATCAATGATAGTAAAGTAGTTATTCCTAGCATTATCCACGTCTAATTATTTTCAACCTTGTTGCTCTTGATTTTGGATCTAAATATGTTTTCAGGTTTGCCAAGTCCAGTGGACAAGACACACGTATCAACCTAGCAATATCTGCTGCATTTGTGAGTACTGATTTGGAGATGAACAAAACTGCAGGACCTACCATGCAACTATTTTTGTACTCTGTATTTGGCTCATTTGTTTCCCCGCTCTAGTGTAATTAATGAATTGTTTATATTCTAATAGCTTTCTTGCTATCAAACTATATCTTTAAACTATTGTTAATTTCCATGCTTATCTTTCACCTGTCTTCTTCCAGACGGCTTGGATTGCTATCAAACGCTATGCTGATTACAAACCATTGCAGTTTTTGGCTTTTGCATTTGTTTATCGATTTTTTGAGAAGTTGAAAAGCTTTGAGCCTGCTGTTACACCAACATTTACGGTGAGTTCCTAGGTTTGCCTTTATCATCTTAAATAACCACTTTTAGACTATCTTTATTATCTTAAGTGGCATCATTTGCATAGAAACTTTTGACATTGGCACATTGCCCATCCATTTTAATTACTCCGATTCGTTACAATATTTGAGTTGGTCTTGTTTGTAGGAGGAAGGTGAAGATGATGGGCGAGCACTTCGAATGGGCAAACGGATTCTTCGTGCTCTTGCATTAGTTTTTGGTTGTATTGCTCTTTCCTCTCTGGTATGACATATTATCAATCTTGTTGCTATTTGTCTATATTATTTATTGTTATGGTTCATACTTTTTGTATTTTAATTTTATATGCAACTCAAAATTGTATTAAGGATGAAGAATCAATAGTCAAATTGACCAGTTGTCTACTAAAAAAAGGGTGGTCTAGTCTAGTGCATGAAGGCTCCCCCCATTGCAGGGTTTGGGCCTACAGTCTTACTCCTGCAAGTAAAGAGACTGTTTTCAAGATCCGAACCCTGCAATCAGTTGCTACTAAGTAACCAAAAAACCTAATATACCCAATCACCCATATACAAGACTGGACCAGCCTTTACACTTTTTCTCAAAACTCAAAAAACCTATTGCTTTTTGTATGTTATAATATGCCACTTTTTCTTTATGCGATCGCTTGTCAGTGGATGATAACAGAGAGTTTTTTTTGGAAGAAATGCTGGTATTTTTGTGTAAAAACAGAACTGTCAAAGAACAACCTAGTTCAACTTGCTACCTGTCCTGGCTGCTTGATCAAATTCAAACCTTCATTTCATATGGTTAACAATACAACTTATTGATGATTTTGTGGTACCTTTAGTAACATATAAGTTTCGAATGAAATGCTGATATTTCTGTAGAACTGGGAAAGAAACCTAAGCTCAACTCGCTATACTGCCTGCTTGACCAAAACTTTCATTTTGGCACCACATATCTTAATATTAGAGATTGACAGTCGGGGTAAACTTCAAGCAAGTACGGTCTTGAAGTTCTGGTAGTAGTTTTTTGTTTTCTTTCTACCCTCAGCATTAATGTCTTGTTATAATGCAGGCGTACACTGGTATTTTGAATTTGATTGAATATGCCGGCGGCTTCATACCTGCTTTCCTCTTTGATAACCAGGTACTGACGTTAACTTGTTTTCTTGGTAAAAGAGCATTCTTATCTAAACCGCGGTTTGGAAGATGAATTATTCATGTTGTGCATATTTTCTCCTCAAAGTTCTTTTAAAATTATCTAAAATTGACATCATAAATGCATGAAAGATTTAGAAATATGCTCTTAAGACAGAGACAATGGTACTCTCGGTGCTTCTGTTTTTAATATCATTCTTTATCCATGCTTCAAATCAGCATTACCATTGAATTCCTATGCACTGCCCTTTACGTCACCATATGTGATCTGCATTTCCGTTGCTCTTGCTCATCTAGTCGAGTAACATTCATGTTAACTGTTGATTTTCCACCCTGATGACAAGTTCTTGCGTGCAGGAATTATTTGTCACCGGTTCATCAGCCATCTTGCTCTTCATAATGGCATCATACTACCGGTGATGAATCTGTCGAAGATGACTCAAGGACTCTGAAGTGAAGCTTCAACCTCGGAGTACTTGGTTGGAGCATTTCTTGATTTAGCTGTAAAATTTTGTCAAATGAGATTCTAATCCTTTAGAGTGAAGATAAACTAAGCTCAGTAATTTCGGCTGTAAAATCATTTGGTATTTATCTATAAGCATCTAGTTTATCGTTGCTTCTCTTTCAATTTTAAACTTGTGCCTTTTCTTTGATTGTTGTGATTATTTTGCTTCAAATTCTCCATAAGTTGTAATTGTGATCATTTTAATCGAGAAACCAGTTTATTATGAATTAGGATCCAAAGCTGAGTTGAGTTAGGAGATAAATGAGATTCATGTAGGGTTCAATCTTGACATCTGATTTATTGTTAAATACAAACTTAGCTGAATGGTGATCCGTTTATAAATTTAATCCCTACAAATGAAAAACTAACTAAATATTAAAATGATACATAATTTATAAAATATTTAAACAATGGGTTAAATGATTATTTATTAATTAATGAGCCCTTTAGTTGAATATTTGGGAGTCTAAAATCGTTATTTGAAAAAAAAAATTGAATTATTTGATTTTGAAATTTGACGACTTCTCGTTGTTTTCAACAATTCTTGTAAGAATGAATCAAGGAAAACCATATGAGTATATCAGTTATAGAAAAAGAATTTATGATAGTCAATATCGATCTCACCACCCAGAGTTTTTCGTCTCATCGTTACTTTCGATAGTGAAGATGTTATTAATTATGAATCAATATGATGAAATAAATTACGGAAAACCGAACAATTATACAATATATGTCTTATGTAACCCGTTCGAATTATTTAGCTACTATATTCACTGAAGCAATAATTGTAAATGGACCCGAACTATTGGGAAATATTTAAGTATCCAAAAGAGCCAGCTATATTAGTGCCATTATGTTGGAGTTGAGTCATATAGTTTCCCATCTGTTATGACTTCGATCCTTTTATAGGAGATATTGGCACATGGACTCGTTTCTTCTATATTTTCTGAGAAATAGAATTAGTAAATGATTGAAACTGCTACCGGTATGAGGATGATGCATAATTATATTCGTATATGAGAAATAACATATGGTTTACTTCATGGTTAGATAGATAAATGTTTAGATTTTTCCGATTATTTTTTAACAGGGGTTGCTGAATATTAAAAACTTATTACGCGAAACCTTATTTTTTTTAGAATGAGTTGAAGGATTGGACATTATTGGTGGAGAAGAAGCAATAAATTGGGATTTATTCGGACAAATGCTATGAGTGCCTGTAATAGAATGGGATCTTCGTAAAGTTGATCATTATAAGTGTTATGACGAATTTGATTGGGAAGTTCGATGGCAAAAAGAAAGAGACGCATTAACTCGTTACAGAATCAGTGAAATAACATAATCTATAAAGATCTTTCAATAGGTTTTAGAAGTAATTCTCGGCGGATCTTGTGAAAATTTAGAAATATGATGTTAGGAAAATGATCATCCATGCACTTTAAAAAATGTTAAAATCCGAAAAAAAAAACTCTTGTTTTTTTAAAATGATCATACGTCCATCTAAGTTGTGCAAAATAAGCATTTTACACCAAAAAGTTAGTAATTGTTATACTCAAAAATTATAAAAAGTAATAATTTGAGTGTAAAATATTTATTTTTCATAACTTAATGTGGACATATGATAATTTTAAAAAACGATGGATATTTTCGAATTTTTACTTAATTTTGAATAAATGGATTATAATTTTCCCATTATTTTGGACGTAAATGCAAAAATATATGTGACGGGAGTTTACAAGATAAGGCTTTTTGGAGTATTCCAGCTCAATGTCAGTGTGGAGTTGTATTACTTATGTTGACAATTATTTTTCGTTTCAATGATAATATGATAGTTTAACCCTCAAACAAATCTCTCTTAATAATGAATTTATTTGATTAGTAGGGAAGCAAATACAAACTCAGCAAGTAGATAAATAAATCACAGAGATAATAATTTACGTGATTCGGCAGAAATGTTAGGGTTGGTGCTCTGAGCGCCAATCCGGATCACATTTATGTTCGATTCATGAATACGAGCAATACACTTTTCCATAATATTACTAATTTAATGATAGCACCTCTTGTCTTTTATATACGTATTCGATCTAATTTTGATTATATTGAAACTAAATCTGATTTAGTGATATGTATATATATTAGACAAAGACCCCATGATTTACAACGTAGTGCGCAGTTACAACATAGTTTGTAATTGACATTGGGAAGTGTCACTATAAATTGTATATCCTTAAATTAAGTTCATGGTCAAGATTTACTGACACATGTCGGTTAGTAAAATCCGCTGAGACCAGTACATGTTGTATATCGGACTTGGTCCGATGGTTTATCCCAATGAACTATGAGTCTTGGGAGACTCGTATAGACGTGTATGTGTTTATTTGATAAACACTGAACGACTCACCAAAGATTTCATAATAGATGGTACACCAACGTCAATAAGAATTTTCTCGGGTTGAGTTGCATAATGATTCTTTGACTTGAGATACCACTGTGGATAAATGAGTTATCATCTACACTTAGATGGCAGTCACGTCACCGATCTATTTAGATCAGACCTCCGCCTGTTCATTGGGTATGGACTCATGCTCATGATATCCTGTGTGTATCAAGAAAAGATTCGTCAGTTCTGTGTACAGAACATAGGTAGTCCATAATTGATTAGCAATCTGTTAAATCTATGGTCATAGTATACTTCGGAAGTGAGTTCCGAATGTTATTTAGAGATTGCTAATAGATACGTCGACGAGATTATTCCTATAGAGATTTGACGTTTATATCTATATCTCTGGGATAATCTGGATACCTGTGAAGAAGGGATTATACGTATGCAGTGACCTCGACCTGTATGATTCAACAAGTTTATGTGTGGCCGTCATAATTTACAGGTGGGTGAATTATGGACACATAATTAGATTTCGTGACGAATATGTCTGAATCTAGAGTCTCACTAATTAAATATACTCGTAGAGCACTAGGGCAACTGTTATGAATAATACTGATTATTTATAACTCGTTTAATGGTTAAACGAAAAATACATACAATCGGGACCTAACGGTCATTTTCGAATTAATGTGTATTTGTATTTAATATTTGATATTATTAAATACACATTAATTAAATATCGAATTGTGATATTTGATATATATCATTAATATATGTATTTGAGATATTTAATGTAAATATAATACATATATTTAAAATATTTGTATTTAATTATTTAATTATATAAATGTTATATGATTAAAATAATCAAAGTAACAAATATCTTAAGTAATGATATGCTTTATTAAGTTAGGTAAATGGCATGGTATCATTGGTAACACTTGGAGTTTTACTTTATTAAAGATAAATGTTATCATTTTATTATGTAAATTTGTTCCAATTATAATATAACAAGTGAAACAAATTGAACTAATATTTATTTGTTATTTTTTGTTATTCACGGCAATAACATTTTTTGACATATAAATATTTTTTTTGTTTGTTTTCATTTTTTCATTCCAAGACAAGTTCAACAATATTTTGCAAAATGAGTTGAGAGAAAAAAGGTTGAAGAAAGAAAGAAAAACAAAGTTTGATTTGGAATTTTGTAAGTTTTTCACACTTTCTTCTACATGAAAATTGTTTCAATTAATCTTATCTTCAATTGTGCTGCTAAGATTAAATCTCTACTCTTTACGTTTGTAATTTATATGGTTGTAATCTTATTTGAAGGTGTTTAGCATGTATGTTTAATTAATTAGGCTAATTAGGTGTAATTATGCTTAATTGATTAATTAGAAATTAAAGTTGTCATTATAGAGTTGATTAGCCATTCATAATTAACCTAAAATTGTTCTTGATTAATTTCATGATGGCGAGACTTGATTGGTGTGGTAATTGGATGATTAAAGTGTTGAATTTTGTCAATTTAATGTAAATTGTCCAATTTGACTAATTTGTGAAATTAGAGTTCTTAACCCATTCAAATTTTGGGGCTTTTCATATATATGATATAATTTGATGTATATTTGATGTATGTCAAATTTGTGATTGATTGGATTTGATCTTGATGTGTTTTGAACAAATTGGGCCAAATTACAATTAATATAAAATCTGGACTGTTTTAGTAATTCTGGAAAAATCTGGGCAGTTTCAAAATTCTGGAAAAGTTTATGGTTTATGTTGCAAATTTTAGAAATTATTTTGGGATTGATTTGGAATCAATTAAATATGTATTTGACAATTTAAGGACCAACATGATTAATTTACAAAGTGTAGAGGTCTCATAACAATTAATGATAAATCTGATTTTTCTGATAAAAATTCAGTTTTTATTTATTGAGTAATTAGAATAAATTGTTTTATTTTAATTGCCCAAGGAAAATATTTATCGGAAAATATTTCGGAGTGAAAATACGCGAAAACGGTGAAAAACGACGTTACCAGGTAACAGCTGCCCAAACAGTGAACTGGGCATTGTTCGGGCAGCCCACGAACTGTCCAAATATTTTTGGGGCTGACCTGGGCAGTCCCCATGTACATTGGTTGTTCGGTTCGGTCGGAAACACTTTTTATGTTATTTTACGGAAAAACATTTTCGTAAAAGTTTTGCGGTGTTTCTATATTATTTATGTCGTCATATGATATCGAATAAATAAATTTAGGTGAAATATGAATGAATTATTAATATTGGATATTAAATAATTTATTCATAAGTTTAAAAATTTTAACCTACGATTTCGCTCGAACAACGCTTCTTCCGCTACGCCTCCCTGATTTGACCCTAACAGGAAAGTGGCTCAAACCCATGTCCACGAGAGAAATAGGGTGTGTTTTATTACTGCTTGAAGTCAAGACCGACGGGAGCTACAAGCGGGATAATGAACTTACAAAGAGTTTACAACACCTCCGGTCTTACACTATCTCGTTACAATTCTCTCAATAGTCAAACAACCGACCAATTTTATGTCTCGATCACTAGATTTTTGGCTCTTGGTTTCTCTATAAGCGTTGAGATGCAAATTTTACCAACCCTTGAATTCGAGACTTCAATCCCTTTATACAGCTTCCAAATACATTATTTCACCGCCCATGACGTCAGCTCATGTCACTATATCATCATTGCAGTAACAACTCTCCTCAACTACCCACAATTCGGCCAATCAAATTAGATTTTTTCCCTGTCACTGCACTGACTTATGACGGTTCTGCTATGCCAATTCTCTATCATTGCATCTCTCTATGGCGGCTAGTAGGGGCTACTTTCACGGTGAACCATTATTTTCTCATAGTCATCATTAGCCTTTTAGAATGATATCTTCTCATTTTAGGGCATACGTCACTTCAATCAATCGCAGATTGGCAGGTGATCATATCTTCATTCCCGGGTTAGTATACCAAGGTAGATGATATTGGTCAAAACTCCCTCTGAACTCTTCAACCAGGTCGGGTTGCTAAGCATGGACCCTATTGGACCGGTTTTCACAAATATTCAAAATAAACCCAAATCCAACACTTATTCCCTAGTTCAGACTGACGTACAAACCTGCTACATCATCTCATGGGATCAAATACTCTATAAGTTGGTTGGTTCTCTATTAACCCGTATCACAAAACATTTTCTCATAGGTTGAGATCACCTAAATAGGCTTGGCTAAGAGGTTCAATGTAACTTAGGTCTTTTTTGTACATTCATATCTTATGTACCACGGTCTCGGTTGCTCATATAGTGATCACTTACGTCCATTAAACAAATGTGTACCTTCTTTAAAAAAAAAACAAAAAAAGCAAATGTGAACCTTTAAATTATGTGAAACCATGGGCTATTTTGTTTTAAAAAAAATCATTGAAAATCTCACCGCCAAACCATCATTTCCGGGCTTAAGCGGAGTAGGTAAAATCTCTAACTGTCCCAGACTTTTACAAGAAACACATTCTATGGATTCATTTCTTTCCCCGGTCCAAAAAGTATTATTGTCAAGAGTTAATTATAAAAGAAAAGATTCATTTTTGGGAAACGTTGGAAATCTCGTGGTTAACCACCTGACCCAGACTTAAGCGGAGCAGATAAACCCGACTGTCACATACTCTTACAAAAAATACACCACATGGACTCATTGAACTGAACTAAACTGGAATCACTACTTAATTCTAATATAATACTATTATAATATTAAAAAAAATAATAGTTTTAAAATCTGGACCGGCCCATCGACCCGGTCTGGTGAAAGGGTCAAAGGTCAGAGGTATGACCAGGGTTCAACCGGAAGTCGACTTGGAGTCAATGTTTTAATTATATTTTTATTATTTTTTACAAAAAATATATATAAAAACAAAATTAATAATAAAAAATAAAAATCGGACCAAAAACCCGCCTGACCCGGACCGGTTGGTTTTTGGCCGGTTCACTACTGACTAGATTTGGGGGTCACCCGGAATGGACCTTGGACCAAGTCCTAGTGGAACCGGTTCGCCTAGCCGGGTTTTTAATCCTTGAAAAAAATACTTAGATTGTGATTCCAACTAAACACTAGGGGTGTTCGCGGGTCAGGTCAAGTTTTTTTGAAATTTATGAGACCCGACCGGGTCAGGTCACGTGGGTCGGAAAATCCGAATCCGAAATTTGAGAGATGAAACCCGATCCGGTCGGGTCCGGTCAGCCAAAGAAAAAAGTATTTTTTCTTATTGACTTAATTATTTTGAAATATAAATATTAGTTTTTTATGTCTCGAAAATTATCATATATATAAAGTTTTAAGACAACAAAAGTAATAAACAAATGAAATAATAGTAAATTTTTTTAAAAAATAATAATTTTTTTAGAAAAAATAATAAAATTTTAGAAAAATAATAAAATTCTTATAGTGTCCAGTCGGGTCGGGTTTTAATATCAAACCCGTGACCAAACCCGTAAATATTGGGTTGGATCGGTTCGGATGAACTCGGGAAATCATTATTTTTTTGAAACTAACGTAGGTCAGGTCGGGTCAAGTCACGGATTGACCGGAAAATTTGTACATGGCAACTCTCTTCAAATTACATGCTAATTATGAAGGGAAGCACTAGCAGCATTTTCACCGGCCACAAGTAAGCTCTTGCTTATGCACTTAAAATTAATATTACGAGTAATGATATAAAGACTTGATAAAATTCACTAATAAAATGAAGTTTTTTTTTTTTTTTTTTTTTTTTTTTACCATCAAAATAATATCGTTTTGATAAAATTTTTATCACTATTTAATTTTATTTTAATCTCGTTATCATTTTCCTAGTATTACATTTAAAAACATGCTATTATATTATGATTATATTAGATACCTGGAAGATTCACTACATGAAATATTAATTTTGTAAAATATAATTAAGAATTAAAAAATTCTTAATTATGTTCTTATGCATGAAGCAAAAAAAATATACTACCAAATGAAAATATTTGATTCTGTTGTAGTGGGGGTTAGGTTCTAATTCTAAATGTGGTTTTAATTATCTGTACAAGTCTGTTTAAGATAAATTTGAGAAATTATGATAAAAACTCATGTAAAACATTTAATAAATGTAAGGGCCCAACCGGGTTCGAACCGGTGACCTATTGATCTGCAGTCAATTGCTCTACCACTGAGCTATGGACCCTTTTGATATGTTAATTGTGAAGTTATTTATTTTAACGTAAGTTTTATTTTTGAACATAGAAATTCTAGAGTTCATTTTATACTTGGGTTTACATTTTTTAAACCCTGTACAAATTCAATATATATTACCAATGATGCTGATTCAGATTAATTTTCGTGTTTATCAGATTAGTTTATTGATAATTTTCTTCATAAACAATATGATTGCCCATGAATATCGAATTCTTTTATTCCAAAACACAATTATTAATAATATTTTTTAAATATATAAAATAACTCTAAATACTTATTTGGTTCATGAGAAACAAATCCATTTGAAGAGAGACAGTGATTTCAGTAGAGACAACAGTACGTTTAATCTTCAGTTACCACAAACAAATGGGAATAAGTTAATTTGCAGTTGCCATATTGTTATATCATCATCATCATCATCATCTCTTGCTGGACTTGGATGCCAGCCACAGATACAGAGTCACTATTCTGGTTGCTTCAGCAATTCAGCTTTCTCTCATTAGCGGCTTAGGCAGAACATTGATTCAATAGGATAAAATTTGATTTTTAATACTTTTCATTTTAGCCGGACTAATCAAAATTATCTCTTTAATAAATCGGATTTTTCATTAATTTATAATCCACATATTATCAAATTTTCGGGATTCACCTTACTCATTCTTGATTCTTCTTTTCTGCTTCGCATTTTGTTGATGTTGATTTTTGTGACAAAGTGTTTAAACAGTACGGCAAGGGCATAGATGAAATTTCTCATTTTGGAAGGACGGATGTTCCTCGGCCAGGTATGGTGTTCGGACTCGATTTCCCAGATCTGGCCGACCAGAGGACACAGCATGATGCATGTCTCAATGGCCGACAACATCAGAGCCGAGGCCGACCACTTTAGCCGGTAGCTCGACTCAGTTTCACTCTTCCTCCTGGATCGGGACGATGAACTCGGATATTTTGGGACAGGTCGGGAGTAGTTGGGGGAGTTCGACACACAGTTTGGCAGTGTTCATGAAGCCCGATGTATGACCAGGACCGTTTGGACTTTTCTCTCTGACATGTACTTTTGTACAAGAGACCTTTACAAGTTGTCATCATTAATGATAAAGTATGGCAGCGTATAAAACGACGTGATGTGACAGGAAATCAGATGACATGTTTGCTTTCGGCGAGGCAGTTGGGGTAGAGAGCTCGTCAATTCGCCGGAAATCTGTGCGGCTGACGTCATGGAGATATGAGAATAATGTTATATTTTTTCCTAGTATATAAAGGAAGGGTAGTCTCATTTGTAAGGGTTGGAAGAAATTTTATTTATGCATTACTTGTAAGAAACGCTACAAAGAAAGCAAACAGCTCGGTTCTATTTAGACCTTCCAGAAAACAGGTCGGCCGAGCTCGGTTTGGTAATAAAAATCATCCCCCATTTTGTGCCCGTGGACGTAGGTTGGATTTACTCCGCCGAACCACGTAAAAACCCTCTTGTCGATCTTGTATGTATTTTGTCTTTTGCTAAATTTGCTTTTGGTCTCCCATTACCAAACAAATTCACGGTTGGAGGAGGATTGTCCCGAGAGCAGTATCCCGATATTGCCCTTGGAACGGAAAACACCCATCAACAGTTGGCGACGTTTGTGGGGAAAGAGAAAAAATAGCTCGCATAGTATGACGATGGCAGAAGACGGGAACCATAGATCGTCGGAGAGTTCAACAACATAATGGATGGAAAAAATGGAAGAGAGCATGAGAAAGGAAAATGAGTCAAACCAGACCTTCATGAAGGCCATGATGGAGAAACTGGAAAGACTGGAAAAAATGAACAATGAAATGCTGGAAGCTGGTCCAAGTCGGAGGAGAGACGAGATAGCAAAAGGGAAAAAAGTTGTAGACCTAGGCGGAGACGATGAACTCGGGAGGAAGGATCCCCAGAGGGTGAGGTCAATTGTGATAACATGAGCATTGCCAGTGGAAAGAATATGGGAAGAAGAAGAGGAGAGGCAAACGCCAGAGTCCACCAGTAATAGCCCAGGCTCTAAGAAGGGGGAAGACATAAGACATGATGGAGGGGATCGAGAGGCGTCTAGTCACGGCACGCGTCGTGCCCGAAGTAGCAACCGTGAAGAAGCCCGCGGTAGGCATCGCGATAACACTGATAATCATATGAAAGCCTGGTTCAGAAAGGAGATGAAAAAATGGGAAGAAAACCTGAAGGCAGACAAATGAGATGGTCCGGACGGAGAAACAACATCCCTTTTTACGGAAGAAATATTGTCAGCAGAATTCCCTAGACGGTTCACTATGCCATCTATGAACTCCTAGAAGGGCCATACTGACCCTAAGTCCCATATCGAAAGTTTTGTTTTGTTGATGGAGGTTCAAGGGATGGTGGGGGAGGCCATTTGCAGGGTGTTCCCTTTAACCCTGAGTGGGCCTACGATTATGTGGTTCATAAGTTTGACCCCATGAAGCATCAATAGTTTCTCCCAGCTCAGGAAGTCTTTTGTTCGACATTTCAAAGGAGCGTGTGTTCCGAAGAAGACGGTGTGAGCGTTAAGATTGATGAAGCAGAGGGATGATGAGCCCCTAAATTTTTTTATTGAAAGATACCACAATTTGGTGCTCGAGGTCGGGGCATACGAATCGTCGGAGGCGCTGGAAATTCTCAAGGGGGCCCTGAAGGTCAGGAATTGTGGACTCACCTGAGGGTCCAGGACATACCGGATTACGCAACTGCCCTGGAGTTGGCCAGGAAGTTTATTCTGATGGAGGAAGAAGATAAGGTTGCCCGGAGGGGGGGAACTCAAAGAGAAAAGATGGTAAGGTCGGAGATATCGCGGAGGCCAGACAAAGAAGTGATGAAGCCACCTCCAATACAATTGGAGTTCATACCGATGCCTCCCAGCAATGCACCACATGAGATGAGGGCTCAGGTGCAAGTAAACCATGTAGCTGGAGGGGTAGTGTATATCCCTATGAATAAGCCGTTGGCTCAGATCGTCAGTGAAATCCAAGATAAGGGCCTCTTGGTGGATCCAGACTTGAGAAGTATCCAGCGGAGAAGAAGAATGAGATGTCCTGTTGTGTGCATCATAATCTGATGGGGCACACGGCGGAAGGTTGTAGGGACCTGCGGGAGCAAGTGGAAAACCTGGCACTGAACGGTTACCTGAATGATTATATCGACCAAGAGGCCATGTCGGCCTGACAACGACAGAAACCTAGATAAATGTATACCATCGTCGGTGGAAGGACACTGGCCGGAGACTCAAACAGGTCAAAGAAGAGTTAAATCAGGTTACGGGGATCAAATATTTTGACAACGGAGCATGCTCTAAGGGTTCAGAGGGGTCGGTCGATCCATATTATGTTCGCGGACGAGGATACCCATGTGGTGAGTTTCCCCAACGACGATGCACTGATAATCAAGGCGGTGATATGAGAGGCCGATGTGGATATGATCCTGGTGGATTCGGGGAGTGCAGTTGACATAATCTCCAAGGAAACCTTGGATGGTCTGGGAGTGGAGTATGTCACTATGACCCAGGATGAGATGCCCTTGTACGGGTTTGGAGGCGCAACAGTTGTTCATTTGGGCAGAATACAGCTAGCTATGATGATCGGAACCTCCCCCCACACCCAGACGATCATAATGGATTTTACAGTGGTAGATTGTATGAGAAGTTACCAGGTTATTGTGGGCTGACCGTTTATGATGAAAATGAAGGTTGCAATGTCATGATACTATCTGAAATTGAAGTTTCCCACCCGTGACAGGATTGAGATAGTGTGTGGAAGTCAGAGAACGGCCAGAAGTTGTTTCACTACCGTCTCGAATGAGACTCTTTGCATTGAAGAAGACAACATGAAGATGAAATATAGATGAGAAGAGGAAATGACAGTCGAATCTCCGGATCCACGGCCCGAAGATTCCGCCCAATTAGGGGCAGACGAAGAGTTGGAATCGGTAGAACTCTTCGGCCCTGGGAAAATTATAAAAGTGGGAGCGGGTTTGGAGAAGAATTTGAAACAAGGATTGCTGAAGTTTTTAAAGGAATATGCGAACATTTTTGCTTGAGGGCACAATGACATGCCCGGAATAGATCTCAAGTTCATCAGTCACCATTTAATAGTGGATCTGATCCATAAACCAGTCAATTATAAGAGGAGAATCTTCAATCAGGAGCGTTGTGAGGCGATAGGGGCCGAAGTGGAAAGGTTGTTGAAGGTCGGTTTTATCAGAGAGGTGAAATACCCGGAATGGGTATCAAATGTGGTCCTGGTAAAGAAGGCCAGCGGAAAGTGGAAGATGTGTGTAGACTTTTCGGATCTAAACAAGGCTCGCCTGAATGACAGTTTCCCGCTCTCGAAGGTAGATCAACTGGTGGATTCAACAGCATGTCATGGGCTGCTTAGTTTCATGGACACCTTCTCGGGATATAACCAGGTCAAGATATATCCCGATGATGAAGAGAAGACAACTTTCATCACGGATCATGGGTAATACTGTTATAATATGATGCCTTTCGGTTTGAAGAATGCTGGGGCTACATTTCAGAAGTTGGTGAATAAGGTTTTTAAGCCCCTCATAGCCATGACCATGCAGGTGTACGTTGATGATATGATAACGATGACCAAGAAGCCTGAGGATCACATGGTCGACCTTGCGGGGACTTTTGAGTTGTTAAGGAAGCATAATATAAGGTTGAACCCGGAGAAATGCGTATTCGGTATACCATCGGGTAAATTTCTGGGATACATGGTCAGTGCCCGGGGGATAGAAGTAAATCCGCAGAAGATCCGAGCCGTTTTGGAATTGAAGCCCCCTAGGACGGTCAAAGAGGTACAGAGTTTAACAGGACGAGTGGCTGTATTAAATCGTTTTATTTCCCGAGCAAACGACAAATTCCATCATTTTTTTTAAGTTGATTAAGAAGACAAAGAAGAAGGTCAGTTGGACGAAGGAGTGCGGAGATGCTTTCTTACAGTTAAAACAATACTTAACTCAGCCCTCACTTTTGGCCAAGCCAATCCAAAGTGAGACTCTATTCTTATACTTAGCTGTTTTTGAGCATGCTGTGAGCTCGGTGCTAGTGCAGGAGGCCAACAAGGTTCAGAGGCCAGTATACTATACTAGTAAGGCCTTGCTAGATGGATAGACCAAATATCCAGCCCATGAATTAGTGGCTTTATCCTTGATTACAGCAGTCCGGAAGATGCGACCTTACTTTCAAGCTCATCCTATCAGGGTCTATACTGACTACCCCCTAAGGCAGATCCTACACAAGCCAGAGGTCTCGGGTCGGTTAGTGAAGTGGTCGGTGGAACTGAGTGAGCATGACATTTCCTATTTGCCAAGAGCAGCAGTAAATGGGCAGACCTTAGCAGATTTTGTAGCCGAGTTTGTAGGACCACAAATTTTAGAAGTCGCGGAGACCAAATGAGAATTATCAGTGGACGGTTCGGTCAGTTCGCAGGGTTGCGGGGCCGAAGTTGTCTTGCGAAGCAGTGACAGTGAATAAGTGGTATACGTCTTGAGGTTCTCATTTGAGGCAACAATAATGAAGCCGAGTATGAGGCCATTTTGGCCGGGTTGAGATTGTGCATGGCAGTTGAAGTCCGAGATGTAATTGTGAAGAGCGACTCCTGTTGGACAATTATGACCCATAACATTACTTTTTGTACAGAACATGGTGTTGTTGTACAAATAAACTATGTGACAAAGGAAATTGCTCTTTTATCATTTGTAATTAGATTACCAAGATATATAAATGATAAAAGTATATATGATTAGTACCAGATTAATAAGATATGAGACAATATTAATCCACTAAGGTTTAATAATTAAATATCCCTAGTAGTAGTATTATCGAGACTGGACATCAATGATGCAGAATAGACTAGTATTACACTTGTGCGTGTTATAGAAGCGTAACATCATAGTTCTCGTATATTTGGGTATTGGATACTCATGCAAGTGTAATAGGAGGTTCTGTTTACCGATGGTACGGAAACAGCTTCGCTCTGGATAGACCCCTCGGAATCCCATTGGTAGTATGACTATGTGTCTATGGGAATCCGAATCAGGGTAGGTGTATTTGGTCTTAACCTGAGACTTGCATCGCTAATACTTGTGACAATCAGTATACTTTGGTTTTGGTCATCCGGGGCTTTAACAGGTTATGTGTACGCCTCTTCTGGGTATACTGAGAATCATAGTGTATTGGGTGTGATGTCAAGATGAAAGTATCACTTCAGTCATATGGAGATGATGATCACGTAGGATACGGAACTGGTACTCTTAAGTACTGCAGTTATCGGGATAATATGACTAGGTCATGATTATGCGATTATAGAGACTAGTTACCAGAGATCCGATATATGCTTCATACGGGGCAGACACAATTCCAGCCCTAGGCCTAACATGTGATATCGATACTGGATCGTAATACGCAATACTACGTATACTACGTCTGACAAAGATTATATATTCCTTAAAAGAATATTTCTGGAGAATTGGGTAGGCACGACGCTTTGCTAGAAGCCAACCATGTCTTGTAAATCGGTAAGAACGTGGTATGGGGTACGCACGTGTTCGGATAATCCGACGACCGGATTTACTGCCAACATATCCATGGATCTCATGGGTCGCTTCCCGAAGATTCACCGATGACGTATGACTCGAACAAAATTAATCTGGGATTAATTTTGAGAGAGAGAAAATTAATATAGGATTAATTATGGCGAGAATTTATCTGGGATAAAATTCGATTAGAAGAGAGAGAACGATTAATTTGGAATGAATCAAATTAAATAATATATTTGATATATTAAATGAAATTAGATTTCATAACGGAATTAGAATTGGATTTTAATTCGGGCGAACGAATTAATTTAGAATTAATTCGCGAGCGACTTTAATAGTAATTTTACAGGCATAATTATTCAATTAAATTTGATTTAATTAAGTCGCAACGGAAAATTCGTTAATTCGGAATTAACGAACCCGAGCCCGAGCGAAGTTGCGCATTGAGATTGTTTGACGTAAATTCAGAATTTACAAGTGGTGGGACCCACTTGACTTACATCACTTTTGACTTGTGATTTAAGTGGTTGAATTGGAGTGTAAATCTAAGTTTACTTGTTTTTTCCTCCAACCAATCTCTACACACTTTGTAATTGTTTATTCATTTTTTGAATGACTAATACCAAATCTTGGATTTGGTATATCATAATTTTTTTATTTTGGAAATCAAATAACACAACTCAAAAATTGAAAAACTCATCTCTCTCTCCCAAGGCAAAACCGTGAGCCTCTCCCTCTCATTGCTTCTCAGTTTGCCGAGAACCACAAGACACCAATGGAAGATTTTTGTTGCAAATTTCTTCCATAGCTAGCACTTAAAGGAGTCTACAAAGGTGATAGGGAAACATCCATTGAGTTTGGAATTCATTCATCAACCTTAGAGATCAACATACAATCAAAGAAAAAGATATTGGAGCACTTCTCAAAGAGGAAATTTTTGAACTTTCCTACATCCACTTATCCGATCAAAGTGAGTATCCTTTCTGAAACTTACTTTGTTAATTCACACAAATTTTATGCTTATTAGATCCTTGACATTGTTCTTAGAGAACCCAACAACTCCTAGCTAGCCATCCAACAGTTAAGGGGCGAGTTCCAGGCCCGAGAACCAAACATGATGGCTTATATGGCCAATGTGAAGGAGTTGGTTGGGGGAATGGGCAATGTGCAGTTCGAACAAGTTGGCTGGGGAAGTAACCATCAGGCAGACTCCTTGGCTCGGCTGATATCATCAATTAAATCAAAGAAGCTTAGAAGTATCCATTTAGTTTGCCTACAGGTGAAAAGTGTTGGGGAGCCGGAGATGATGGAAGTGGTTGTAGGTGGGAGACCTCTTGGATGGACTCAATTAAGAAGTACTTAGAGACGGGGAAAACACATGAAGATAAGAAAAAGGCAAGAAAGCTAAAGTACCGAAGCTCTAAATTCCGCCTGATCGAAGGAGTCTTGTACCATATGGGGTATACGGTGCCGCTTTTGAGATGTTTTACGACCGAGGAAGCGGAATATGTGCTTAGAGAGATTCATGGAGGGATTTATGGGATTCATGTCGGGGGACAATCAATTGCGTATAAGGCGCTAAGACATGGATTCTACTGGCCGACCATGCATCAGGATGAGGTGAAGATAGCTCGGAAGTGTGAGGGATGCCAGAAGAATGCAAACATTCACCATCAGCCAGCAGAGCAGTTGACCACTCTGGTCAGTCCCTGACCGTTCGTCCAATGAGGGCTAGACATCATTGGGCCAATGCCTGCAGGGAGAGGACATGCTAAGTACGCTATCATTGCCATTGACTATTTCACCAAGTAGGTAGAAGTCGAAACCCTATCTATAATCACGAAGAAGAATGCGACATACTTTGTGAAGAAGAATGTTATCTGCAGGTTTGGGATCCCCCGGGCCATCATCACTGATAACGGGAAGCAATTCGACAGTAAAGGTTTCAGGAAGCTCTGTGAAGACCTCCAAATCGCCTTGAGATTCGCTTCACCTGCTCATCCCAAGTCCAATGGGCAGGTCGAGGTGACCAACAAGATAATCAAGGCAAATCTGAAGGCCAGACTCAGATCTTGTAAAGGTCTGTGGGTCGAAGAGTTACCAAAAGTATTGTGGGTGCATCGAACAACCTACAATGACTCCACATGGGAAAACTATATTTTCTTTGGCCTATGATTGTGAAGCAGTTATCCCAGCAGAGATCGGGATGACCACCCATAGGGTCCAGTATTTTGAGACTGAACAGAATGAAGAGTTCGTCAAGAACCACCTCGATCTAATTGAAGAAAAATGGGAGAAGTCGGCTGTAAGAGCGTCCGTCTATCAGCAGAGAATGGCCCGTTTCTACAACAAGAAGGTTCAGACTCGGTCATTCATTCATGGAGATTTGATTTTGATGAGGGTTACGTTGAATACCCAAAATCCTGAAGAAGGCTCGTTAGGCGCCAAGTGGGAAGGGCCGTACAGAGTGGTGGAGATAGTTAGGCCGAATACCTATCGTTTGGAACAGTTGGATGATACCCGGCTCAAGAAGCTCTGGAACGCTGAGATGCTGAGGAAGTATTTCCAATAGACCACCTTTTTGGGCCGCAGAACTGTCGGATGACCAGACGAGAGTCAGGAAATTATTGTAAAACCTCTTTTGAAATGACCCGCAAAGAGTTGTAAGAAGGGCAGTAGGTCCCATGAATATGAATATGACTCTCTCTTTTGAATTAAAAACTTGTCTATTTTTTTTTGTTTATTAATTGAATACGAAAGCCATGTTCAATATTATTGGGATGTGCTCGATGCGAAGGGGTGCTCGGTAGTTGGGAAGGGCACCAAGCCTATGGCACGCCAATCCCGGTTGTCATTATCAAACCCCTGGGTGGAAGTGTTCCGACCTGACTCCTTTCACATTTGAGGATCCAGAATGCATCAAGGGATGTAGTACATGTGGGAAAAACGCGAACTCCTGTAGACCTAACTATATTGAGAAGATATTATCTTAGACTCATTATATTGAGAAGATACTTGAGAAATATAACAAAGGGGATCTAAATGTGGCTAGAACTCTTGTAGACCTAACTCTTCATCTATCAAAGAATACTGACTCAAGCGTATCGCAATTAGAGTATTTAAGAATCATCGGAAGTCTGATGTATCTCATAAATTGCACACGACCTGATATCGCTCAAGTTGTAAATAGGCTTAGCAGATATACGAGCAATCCAGGACATAACCACTGGAAAGCTATAATAAGAGTTTTGAGGTATCTGAGGGAAACTTCAAAATATGGGCTACATTATGAGAGATATCCTGCTATTCTAGAGGGATACAACGATGATAACTGGATATCTGATACAGTGGATTCCAAATCTACGAGTGGATTTATTTTCACACTTGGTAATGCAGCCGTGTCATGGAAATCCTCGAGGTAAACTTGTATTGTCTTGTCTACTATGGAATCAGAGTTCATAGCATTAGATAAAACAACGGAAGAAGAAGAATGACTTCAAAATTTCCTGGAGGATATTCCTAGTTGGCCCAAATCGGTGCCAGCGATAAGCATACATTGTGATAGCCAATCGGCTATTAGGACAGCCCAAAATACAATGTAAAAGTCTCGACACATACGTCGGAGACATAATACCATACGTCAACTACTCTCAAGTGGCATAATATCGATTGATTATGTTAAGTCGAAAGAAAACCTAGCGGATCCACTTACTAAAAGTTTACCTAGAGAGCAAGTTGAGAAGTTGTCGAAGGGAATGGGCTTGAAGCCTATAAATTAAGAATTGTTATTGTGGAAACCCAACCTAGTTGACTGAAGATCCCAAGATATAGGTTCAAAAGGGACAATTGAAACTTTGTGCAATTCAAAACAATTCTGATAATGACGCCGAGTGTTGTCGTCAAGGTTAGGATAAGCTAAGGCTTTTAATGATCACTATATTATGAGATAAGTCCTAATGGAGGTAAAGACATATTACCTCTTCATAGTAGATCACCTATTTCAAGTAAGAAGTGATGCCGCTTCCATGGGATTTTACAGGCTGATTTCTCTAAAGTGCTTGATGAATCCAGGACCGCTGTTCATGACTGAAATGAACACAACCGTAGAATGGGAAATGGTCGAAGTAAAGCTGTGTGTTGGAAATTATATTGGTTTGCACCAACGGCGGAAAAATTCAAGACTATGAGTCACTGGTTTGCCAAGTAAATCCGATTGTCATTCACTAGGAAAGGTTCAATGTGAAAGCTACCTATTTCGATGCAGCTTTAGTTCACAGAAACTCTCTCAAGTGTCTGCATGAATATTTGAAGAATTGTGGGGGATTGTAAAAAATTCTTCAATTATTAAGGGTTGATGGAGGAGGGACATGTCACTTGGATGATACCCCTTGGAAAAGGTACACACATGTAGGGACATGTCCCCCAATATAGAAGAAAATAACTCTAGGCTCCAAGTGGTGCATGAGAGGGATACAACCATTTGGAGGGTTGCACCTCAAACCAAATGGTGCCCTTAAGACACTATTGCATGCATTTATAAGGAGGCCTCCATGTTCATTGTCTATATCTGAAATCAATCCGAAAATTACAGTAGTAAAGAGTCTCATAATTTCGTTTTTGAGTCAGAGAGAGAATTCCTCCATTTCTTGGGAGAACATTAGCCACAAAACCCGTTGAGCACCGAGATTAGGCTAATAAGTTCTTAAAGACAGAGATCTATCTCGACTTGGACTGTATTTCGTCAATTTTTCCAGGTTTTTCTTCTTATTTCAAGTTTTAGGGTTTTTGCATAGATTGGTTGGATTTTCTGGTTTTGATTTGTTTGGTTGCATGCTAGTTTCTGTTTAATGACACTATTTCACCATCAAGAAGGTCATGGGCAAGGAAGCCGCACTGTTTGTGCCATCATGCACAATGGGTAACGTCATTGTGAAATTAGGGAAAATGAAGTCATTATTGGAGACAATTCTCATATTCATATTTACCAATTTAATTATTGTTGGAAATTAATTGTTGTTAATTATTTGGTGTTGTTAAATAACAACAATTAGTAATAATTTCATGTTGGAAATTATTAAGTTTATTATTTGGTGTTGTTAAATAACAACAATTAGTAATAATTTCATGTTGGAAATTATTAAGTTAATTATGTGATATTGTTAAATAACAACAATTAGTAATGATTTCATTACTAAGTAAACAACAAGAGTTGTTAATCAAATAATTAAGTAACAACAAGAGTTGTTAAGTGACAACAATTAGTAAAATGTTAAATTGGGAACATATAGTACACCCATGATGGTAACATTTTTGGAAGGGTTAGAGAAAGTCATTATGCATCCAAATACATGTGATTACATAATAATCAATGCATGTGATTAAATAGTAATCAAGGATTAATAGTAATCCATGCATGTGAGCTAATAGTGACTTGGTTTCCCTCCTATAAATAAGACCATTTGCTTATTGAGTTAAGCAATCAATTAAGTTTGATTAAGAGGTCTCTACAAGTTTAAAGGTATGCAATTGTGTTGTGATTAATATAGATTTATTTCAATTAGCATGTAAATAAATTTAGGACTAATAATACATATATGGTTAGATCCTAAGAGGACAAACATATAAATATATTAGAGATTATGTTTCCTAACAATTATAAATAACCGAGCCGTTCATAAATAGTTCGAGTTCAATTCACATTTGGCTTGATTCGATAGGAAAATCGATTTTCCTGTAACCAACTTTTATAGATTTATGTAAAATATCAAGTTTCACACACAAAAAACAAATTCTGAAGTAAAATTTTAATAGAAGTGACAAAGTTTTAGTTAGCATATCGAAGTTTTGGCTGGCATATCAAAGTTGGACCTGAAAAGTCGCTTAGGTGATTTTTTTTTTTTTTTTAAAAAAATTATTGGAAACTTACAAATTGCATTCTCAAATCACATATTCCGAATTTAAATGAAATAAGTAAAATTCCCGAGTCTCCGAACTTAATCGAAATTACAGATGTTGCTTAGGTGAAAAGACATATAAGAGTCTGACCTGAAAAATTACTTAAGTGACATATCGGATAATTAATGCAGTATCTGTATTTACTCCTTAATGCGTAATCTACAATGAGCTTTATTTTTAGCTCCTCAAATTGTGATCTCCACCTCTTAATCATTGATGATATATTAAACCTATAAAGAAAAGAAATTAAAGATGTCAAAATTTAGCAATATCGTAGTCCATAGTATGATATTTAAAATTTGGGAAGCCAAGTTATATTTTGATAATTTTTTAGAGCAAAATCAGGAGATTGGGTGAGGGGGGTCGATCAGGGATGATAATTTTTTACCAAATAATTATATTATTAAATCAAAATCAATTACAACTTTAATTATAATTGTTATCGATGAGACTTCATAAACTGAAAATGTTGTATAATAACTTCATTTTCAACTTCTTTAAGCACACCTTTGTGGATGTATATAATCAACCAAGCCTTAAACCAATCATCTCTTATATATATTATTGCGTAATCGATTCTTGATGATCCTCGTTGTGCTCTCTCCATAGTTGTAGTTGCTACCGGTAAAGTTAATGCCAATGTGACAAGCTTGCAAGTAGGGATGGCAACAAGATCCGGACCCGGCCCGGGTCCGCATGGACCCGGACGATCCGAGTCCGGGATTAAAAAATCCGGACCCGGGTCTTTAAAACGAAGACCCGGGTGATTCCGGGTCCGGACCCGAGATCACTCGGTCCGGACTCGGGTCTACCTGGGTCCGGAAAAAAATAAAAAATAAATTAAAAATTAAAAAATAAATTAGATTTTAATAAAAAAAATATAAAATATTATGCATATATATATAAAAATAATAGAATTTAATAAAAAAATTAAAAGAATTGAAATAAAACTAATAAAATAGACAAAATACAAATATAAATATAAAAAAAATACAATTATTTTTAAAAAAAAAAATAATCCGGGTAATCGGGTCCGGACAAGATCTACCTGGGTCCAGACCGGGTAGACCCGGGTCCGGAACCGGACCCGGGATTGTGAAATCCGGATCCGGATTTTACCATCCATACTTGCAAGTAAGTGGATAAATCACAAGTTTTCTTATCTCGACCATTTTTTTTCACAAGACCGACAATATCCTCTATAACTAAGAACTCTTCACTTGATGCATATCAATAATATAAGTTTTCAAGCTGGTTTTCAAGTGTCACAAGATCATAAACCAAAAAATCTTTCCGATATAATCAAGCAAAGTCAAACAACCTTTTAGTGTTAATAGCAGAAAATGAACTAATTGGATTAATAATGTTATGACAAACAGTTGTTTAGTTATGAAAGTTGTAAATATTCATGAATCATGCTATTTGTAACTAAAGACAAAAGACACATTCACAAAGAATGAGAGGATCACGAGAGTATTTTTCAATTTTTAAGGGGTATAATTTATAAATTTAAGGTGATATTTATATATTTATTTAATAGTAATCGTTGAAAAAAATGACTGAGGGGGTCGGCTGCCCCTTCTCGACCACAAGAGACTTCCCCTGAGCACACTCCACTGTGAGATTTTTATTTTTAGCTCCCGAAGATTTAAAAAAAAAAAAGGTTATAAAATGAGTTTAGCTCCCCATTTTTAACAACTCCATTGTCGATGCTCTAATTTGAGTAAAGCTACCAACATTTTGCAGCAATTTCTTATAACCAAATTACATAATTTATCCACAGTTTAGCAATTTAATATTTCATGTAACTAAATAAATCATTTTTTTATTCATTTCTTATAAGTATTGTAACATCTTTAGAAAAAAAACCATTATAAATTCTAATTTAATAATTACATAGTACTAACATAAGTATTTTAAATTATATTACTAGGAAAAATTAATTTAAGAGTTTATTATTAGAAATAATTTATTAGTTAAATTGTTAATATTATTAAATTTCAATTACTATAAAAATATAATTTTGGATCAAATTTTTTATTATCATCTAAAATTATTATCAAAGACAAAAATTAACTTAATCCGCACAAAAAGAAGATTCACGCTATTTGTTTTTTTAAAAAAATTTAAGAAGCCATACCATCACGGAAGGCTTACTACAGATATATAGTTACTATGTTCTTATAAGGACTTGAACAATCAGTAAAAACACAACACAAAAATGAAAGTAGTAAGGAAATCCAGAATCAGCCTCAATAGCTCAGCCCCTGATAGAATGCTTCAGACCCTGATGAGTTGATTCAGACCCTGATGAGCAAAGCAGACCCTGATGAGCAGACCCTGACGAGCAGATCCTGATGAGCAGACCCAGCAGACCCTGAAATCAGCCCCTGACGATCCAGTAACCAAATAAGAACTGATCCAGCAAACGAAGTCAAACCCAAAGCTTAAGTATTCTGAGACTTGTTGATGTGACAACAATCTCCTTAAAACAAATTCGTCCCCTACCGAAGGTGCAGTAGAACATGAGACGTTTGTTTCCAGGATGCAATGGAAATGAACGAGTATGGGCACCACCAAACTCGTTTACAACGAACCACAGAGTGTTTGAACTCTCTCAACTAAAAGACAAAGAAAACCCAAGAAAAAGCTTTCGAAATTTTTTTTCCCTTTTCTATTTCTTGTACCTCAAAAACGAAAACACTCCCTTTTTATTGAAGAAAAATAAATATGCCAATTAAATCACATTAGTGGGAGACATTTCATTTGAAGTAACCACCAAGTTAATTAATAGAATTAATTTAACTGTTATGGAACTTCAAAAGGCTTGGAAAAATAAAGAGACTTGCAAAAATTGGTTGGGCTGGGCCCGCACAATTTGGTCCGGCATTCGTGTACGCAGGACGCGCGGGTGCACACGAGTCAGGCCTGATCGGATTTTGATTTGCACCCCCCTACGCGCGCACGTAGAGAGAGCCTATATCCTTATAACACTTACCCATCTACATATGAGCAATCATATATAAACACAATTTCTCTCTATTAGCTTTCCCATGTGGGACAAACTCATTTCTCCTTATTTTTCAACATCAATGGGTGAACTTTGAGCAACAATTTCTCATTCACCCAAGCACTATTTTAAGCATATGAATATACCATTCCGAACTACTCATGGAGGAGTATCTGAATCACTCAAAAACAACTACTAACACGAAGTGAACCATGCTTAAAATTGTATCTCAAAATGCTTACTAAGAGCATTTTTTCCAACAATCCCCCACATGAATGAAATTGGCGAAAAATCGTCAAATAAAATTATTTTATAAAAATATTTTATTTTGACCTTGAAGAGTTCAACGGTTCAACAACTGCATAGGATAGGTAGGCCTCAGCCTTTGAACCTTCCATTGTGAAAATATATCTCATTTACTGGCTGACAGTGGACACGATGTCATTGAACTGTACTGCCGTTCATGTAAATGAAAAACATATATCACACAGATATTTTACCTAACACATCTGAGTTCTCATTATTATGTTCATTTTGGCCATGAACATCTACCTGGTTCTGCAAGAGTTTCTAAGAATTCAGCCCCGTACAATTCCATTTGAAGTAGCCCCACTTCTCTCTCACATAGGTGATTTCTTATTTAAGAGTTTCTCGTAATACTCTGCTCGGATTCCCGACGCATAAGAATCATTAAAAGCCATTGTTTAACCTCTATCAATACGAGCATCAATGTTTCATTTCACCATAGGAATGAACTAGAGGGTAACCCCCACAGTGAACCAATTATGTCTTTTACGAGTAGGTTGTCTCATTGAACCTAGATCTTGGGATCTCCAGTCAACAAAGTTGGGTTTTCTTTCGTAATATACATTTATCTAATGGGCTTTAGTCCCATTCCCCTCGATGATTTCACAACTAACTTTCTGTTTAACCCTTTGGTTAGCGGATCCACAATGTTATCCTTTGACTTTACATACTCAATCGAAATAACTCCAGTAGAGAGTAATTGTCTAACGGTATTGTGTCTACGACGAATGTCTAGACTTACCATTATACATATTGTTATGTGCCCTTCCAATTTCAGATTGACTATCGTAATGAATGCAAATCGCTGGCACTAGCTTAGGCCAACTTGGAATATCCTCTAGAAAATTTCGCAGCCATTCTGCTTCTTCAGCACACTTATCTAATGCAATGAATTCTGATTCCATTATAGATCTGGCTATCACAGTCTGTTTGGAGGATTTCCATGATATAGCTGCACATGCTAGTGTAAACACATAGCCACTGGTAGACTTTGAGTCTTTCATATCAGATATCCAGTTTGCATCACCGTATCCTTCGATTACGGCTGGATATCTATGATAGTGCAACCCATAATTACGAGTAAAACGTAAATACCTGAGTATTCTTACTAATTCTTTCCAGAGATCAACCCATGGATTACTCATAATCTGCTAAGCTTGTTTACTGTACAGGCTATATCAGGCCTTGTACAACTTGATAAATACATCAGACTCCTAATCACTCTAGAGTATTCTACTTGAGATATACCATCTCCCCTATTCTTTGATAGATGCAGACTCACATTTAAAGGAGTTCTAGCCACAACAGAATCATAATTGTTGAATTTACCAAGAATTTTATCCACATAGTGCGACTGATCAAGAATAAGTCCATCTGTACTTCTCGAGATCATTATTCCCAGAATGACATCTGCTAGACCCATGTCTTTCATGTCAAACTTAGATTTCAGCATATTCTTGGTGGATTTCACCATTGTAACATTACTCTTGACAATCAATATGTCATCAACGTAGAGACATAAAATGACATAGCTAACTTCTATCTCTCTGACATAGATACATTTATCACATTCGTTGATTTTGAAACCATTTGCCAACATAGTATCGTCAAACTTTTTATGCCACTGTTTCAGAGCTTGTTTCAATCCATACAAGGATTTTACTAACTTGCAGACTTTCTTTTCTTGTCCTGGAGCTATAAAGCATTCAGGTTGTTCCATGTAGATTTCTTAATCTAAATCTCCATTCAGAGAGGCTGTTTTCACATCCATCCGATGTACCTCAAGATTGCGCAAAGCTGCAATCGCTAGTATCACCCTTATGGAATTTATTCTCATTACAGGAGAGTAAGTATCAAATCAATCAAGACTTTCACGTTGTCTGTAGCCTTTAATTACAAGTCTTGCTTTGTACTTGTCAATTGATCCATTTGCCTTCATTTTCTTTTTGAAAATCCACTTGGACCCTAAAGGTTTACACCCTGGAGGAAGATCCACTAACTCCTAGGTGTGATTTTGTAAGATGGATTCAATTTCACTATTGATGGCATCTTTCCACAAAGCACCATCAGCTGACCTTACAGCTTCGTTATAGCTTTGAGGGTCATTTTCTAGCAAAAATGTCAGAAAATCTGGACCAAATGATTTTTCCGTTCTAGTTCTTTTGTTACGTCTTGGTTCAAGTTCAACATCTTGTTGATCCTCTGGAACATTTATGTGTTCTTGGTCCTGACTATCTTCAATGATAGCCTCATGTACTCGTTTGTGCACATTTGAATTCGAATTTATTTTACAAGGAAAACGTATTCGAAAAAGGATGCATTCCTCGACTCCATTATCGTATTTTTGTGAATATCTGGTATATTAGACTCATGCACAAGAAATCGATAAGCATTATTTTTATGTGCATATCCTATGAAAATACAATCAACAGTTTTTGGTCATATCTTCACCTTCTTAGGTGGAGGAATGACTACTTTGGCAAGACACCCCCACACTCGTAGAAATTTATAGGAAGATACTTTTCCTTTCCACATTTCATAAGGAGTTTTCCCTGCTTCTTTCCGTGGTACCTTATTTAAAAGGTAATTACCTGATAAGACTGCATCTTCCCACATATTCTGAGGTAAGCCAGAGCTGATTAACATAGCTTTCATCATCTCTTTCAAGGTACGATTCTTCCGTTCTGCAATCCCATTGGATTGAGGTGAATAAAGAGATGTAGTTTGATGTATGATTCCATTTTGTTCATAAAGTGATTCAAAAGGGAAAACATACTCACCACCACGATCACTTCTTAACTCCTTAATTCTTTTATTCAGTTGGTTCTCAACTTCATTCTTATATAGAACAAAATTCTCAATAGATTCGTCATTGTTTTTCATCAAATACACATAGCAAAATCTCATGTGTAGGCACTGCATTTTGCATGTAAGTCCCTATGATGAGTCTCATTGGGAGACACTACATTTTAAGTCACGGAAGTCGCAGGAAACGAATATCGAAAAAGGAAATTCAGAATAAGTATGTCATCAGATTCAATTAACATGTTCACTGCTTTCGTTCGTGCTGCGTTCGTGAACACGTTCGAACGTCAAGCAGATTGCGGGCGTTCGTGCAGCGTTCGAATCGGCGTTCGAACGATGTCAGTATTTCTGGTTTTGCTGCTAGCCCCATTAGCCCAATTAGCCCACCAAAGCCCATCCAAAAATAATTAAAACATTTAAAACACTTGTCACAAATTAAATAAATCAAATCCAATCTAAATAATCACCTACCTAAATTAAATAATTCACATACCTAAATAAAACAAATCAAATATATGATCTTCCTAATTAAGCCAAATCATGCCCCCAATTAACTAGATATTTTCCTTGTGAGACACTAATTAGGAGATGCCACTCATGATTACATTGATTCCTTTCCTATTCACACAAGAGAAAACCTTAGCCTTTGCCTATAAAAGAAACACAAATCCAACATTTCACACCCTAGCACATACATACAAATCACAGAAAATTTTGCAAAGCATTAGCACCCAAAACTCTCATAGCATTCACACCTAAGACAAGAAGCAACAAACAAACAATTCTCCTTCCCCTCTCTCTGCATCGTCGAATACTCATCCATCAAACCCCCTCTATTGCCGCATAAATAACCACCAAAACACAACTCCAGACAGCCCCTGCATCACCGAAACAGCCCCTGAAAATTACCCCTGCACCACCAAAAATCTGCATCATATAACAGCCCCTGCAGTGACCGAAAAACACCCCCTGAAACTGTATTATAATCACCAAAAATTTCCCCAAAACAATGACTTAAACACACCTCAAAATAGTGACCGAAAAATACAACCAAAACAACAGCAAAATATAGTAAAAACAGCAGCAAAACAGAGGAAATGACGACTCAAAACCGCGAGATAACAAATGAGAGCAGTGGACCAGTGAACCAGAAAAGTTGCGGAGCATCAATCCTTCCAACGACCGTGTACCGTACTTCCGAGAGACGATTTTAAAAGGTTAGACCTGATGACACTTTTCTTATTTATTTTCATTCGTCTTTTAATTGTTTTATTTATTTTCTTCGCATGAGAGTCGTTTGTGGATGCATGTTGTGGCCTTTAAATGGATGGGAAAATGTGTCGTCTCTTGTGGTATATATGATAGAAACCCAGACGTAAATTCCGTAGCCGAATCCGAATGGACGATAGTGCGGTCTGTACTTGGGATACAACTCCACGTACCACTTGAGCTAACAACATATATCTCTCTCTATTTTATCTTGATTGTTTATTATCCGCATTTTATATTTCGCCATTTACTTTATGTATGTTATTTGTTTGTGTGTTGATGATGCGGTGCGCATGGGCTAACTAGGGTGGATTAAAGGTCATGTATTTGAGGGAAAATGCCTAAAGGCTACCTTTACCACGATGTTTTGCCGCGCCGGACGAAGTATGTTTGATTGAGTGTGAGATATGTTTAATCGGACATACGGAGTTCCACATCATTGTCTTATTCATTTGCATGCATAATAATATAATGCGCATGGGCTAACTAGGGTGGATTAAAGGTCCTCTATTCGAGGGAAGATGCCCAAAGGCTACCTTTACCACGATGTTTTATTGCGTCTTTTGTTATGTCATTGACCTTTTGCATATCATTGCTCTATTTACGCATGTATTGTATTCTAGTGCGTATGGGCTAACTAGGGTGGATTAAAGGTCTTCTATTCGAGGGAAAATGCCTAAATGCTACCTTTACCACGATGTTTTACCGCGCCGGACGAGGTATACTCGATTGAATGAGAATGAGTTCAATCGGGCACACGGGGTCCTACATTGTGCATCTGTGTATGTGTTTGCGTCGTCCATCATGCATCAGGTCATGTCCCATTCGGACGCGAACCTTCTGTTTCCTATTCGAACGCGTTTACGAACGCTACTCGAACGCACATGCATTTTGTTTCATCAGGTCTTGTCCCTTTCGAACGCGTTCTCAAACGCTATACGAACGCGAACCTTCTGTTTATCGTTCGAACATGTTTACGAACGCTACTCGAACGCGCATGCATTTTGTTTCATCAGGTCTTGTCCCGTTCGAACGCATTCTCAAACGCTATACGAACATGAACCTTCTGTTTACCGTTCGAACGTGTTTTCAAATGCTACACGAACGTGCATACACTGAACTAATTCATTTTCATCACATTTCATGCATAATTACTTCTTGGGTGGTTTCTCTTGTATCATGTAATTAATCATACCATTCCATTATTGATGCTTTCTCTGTTATCATCCATTTGTATCCCCGCATTTATCTATTTGATGTGTTCATGAGGTGGTGTTCAAGCATGATTAGGTCGTTAGTATGTTACTTGGTTCTTAAGCATGATTTAGCTGTTAGTATATTATTCCTCTACGCATGATTTGGTTATCTTCTTTCGCAATAGGCATTCAAGTCACGTTTATGTTAGGTTGTTATTTATTTTTCGTTTTTGATAAGTCAACATGTTCATGAGATTATTGTATGCTTGCTGTTATGATGATTTATTTTATACATGCGAACTTAGGAGTAAATTATCCTTGGAAATATATGTTGCTTAGGCTTGGTTAGATTATTGCACAAATCATTTCATTACAAGTGGCATAAGTAAGGTACCATTCCGAACCCAACGATTTGAGGTCTTCCATTGCGAGGGGTGAGTGCGGCCTTAAATCATTTTCCCGATTCACACCGGGTGGCGACTCCATTATTCTCCAGTTTAGTCCCCTGCGGGCTACTCCGTACTCCCAACTAGGCCGCGAGCCTAGAACAGCATGCGTCGTCAGTTTCTGTGTCCTACAGTCTGGCGACTCCACTGGGATAGAGAATTGGCCCCGAAATAATGTCTTGTAATGTTTGGATTTGTGCTTTAATTAACCGTGTCCACTGTGGGTTAAAAATGGGTTTAATCAAAGGCACTTTTAAGGCTAGGTAATGGTTTGGTGTCTTCACTCATTCACTACCTTTCTATAAGGAAAAGCTGTGAAGGCACCTGTATAATCATTTACTCGTAGCTTATTGTGATGGATTAATTTGGAGGACTCGTTGTTTATTCCCGTCACCAAGCGATAAGAGCCTAAGAGGCTTGGGTTTTTAAGAGAGTTCGCTATGCCCTCCCTCTGGGGAATCTACAACGGGAAATCTATTTGACAGTCAGTCACACACCATAACTCGTTGGCACATACCGTAAGGTATAAAAAAGGTGCGCTCACTTGGTCGCTCGAACCCTTGAGTGGGGAGACCTAGTTGTGGGAAATCATTCGCCAGTGAGAGTCTTTGTCTACACTCCAGCGAACCCACACGTAGACCGGAGTTGTATGGCCTATAGAAACTATTTCCTTGTGCTTGTGGACCATCCTCATTTGGATGTAGTTGGACTTCTTGTCAGAAATGCGAACTTGTTGGGCCATTTAAACTGGGACGAGTTCGTATCCTATGACAATTGGGCCAAAAGCTTCTGAAATGTCGATGGGCCGCTCTGTAGAAATTATTGCTTTATGTTTGAACTATCTCTTTATGCTTGTATTTGTGGACCATCCTCATTTGGATGCAGTTGGACTTTTTGTCAGAAATACGAACTTGTTGGGCCATTTAAACTGGGACGAGTTCGTATCATATGACAATTGGGCCAAAAGATTCTAAAATGCCGATGGGTCATCCTGTGTTTGGGCCCCTTATCGTTTGAAGTTGTTTAACCATGTTATCGCAAATGTGTAAACCTGTTGGGCCTTTTCAACTGGGACAAGTTTGCACCGCGCAATAATAGGATTGAATACTTTAAAAACGATAGTGGGCCAATTTATATGTTCCATGCATCACACGTATCTCATGCATCTCATGCACACATATATCATGTTAACTCTCTTGTGTCTTAAGAGCCATCATAGATATCCATTGGGTTAGAGAAAATGGAAGACTTGTTAAAAGACCAATAACAAACATGAGCGAATCATAGAATGAGGTATCCCGTATGGATTAGTTGGAAACCAATCTCACCAAGGTTACTGAACAGTTGCAAGCCTTGACTGCTGCCATGGCTAATATGGATGTGCCCCGTGCTGGGGTAAACTCTGAGAATGAGAGGAGCGAAGACCCTCCGACTAGATTGAATGATGATATCCCGGGTTTTGATGATGATATGGCCGAATATGCTGTGGGGAAAATGATTGGGTCTCAGGCAAAATTACAGAAACTTCGAGATCAGGTAGAGTCGGTTACCCGTAAGATGAGGGGAAAACACGAGACCTACTGGATTATGAGGCAATGACATTTGATGAACAGTTGCCGGCTCAGTTTAAAATGACGGATATAGCCAAGTTTAATGGGAATGGGGATCCGAGGGTCCACCTCCATCATTATGTCTCTGTTATGAGTTCAGTGGGCCTGTCAAAGCGTCAAGTTCAGAAAATGTTGGGGATGTTGCTCGAGGGGGCACCCGTGGTATGGTATCACAGCCTGGAGAGGAAGATCAAGGAGGATTTGAGGGAATTAGCAGAGGCCTTCTTGAAGCAGTATGTTACAGATCTGGAGATCGACCTGTCACTCTGGGACTTAGAAAATACCAAGCAGAAGCTAGAAGAAAGTTTCAAGGAATATGTGGACTGCTAGAGAAGCCAGCTTCTAAAGATGCAGACTCGGCCCTCAGAGAAGGACCAGATTAAAATGATCATCAAGGGCACCAAACCCTCTATTTATGGAAAGTTGAGGAGAATGACCTCCATGATTGCAGATTTCTGACAGTTGAGGGAATCTATCATGGATATTGAAGAAGAAGAGGCGGAGAACAGAAAGTTTGATGGCATGAACAAAAGGACTGTCGGAGGGCCATCGGTGCCAAGCCCACTTCTGCCGAGATTGCTGCCATTAAGAACATACGTTTTTCCAACATGGGTAGACCCTTATCCAAAGTGCTTGAGAAGTTGACAAGGCAAGGACTCCTAAAACCCTTGGAGCCTAAGCCACTCCCAAATCCTCCCCCATCACACCTCAACATGAACCGTTACTGTCACTTCCACCAACAAAACGGCCATGACACTGACAGTTGCGCCCGCCTCCGCCATGAAATCCAGGACCTTATAGACTCCCAAAAAATACCCGACCCTGAGAAAGAATAATCTAACACACACAAAAACCCCCTGCCGAATTACCACTATGTCCCACCACCAACATATATGATAAACTCTGGCCTACCCGAAAGCCTTGTCCTCAAATCCTTTGACCATTAAGCCTTCTGCCTGGGATTTGGGATAACAACAGTAAGGATGAAACAGAGAAAGGGAAAGAATTTATGGGAGGATTTTTCGAGTAGCGACGAAGAAGAGGTGAAGGGGATGACACGAAGTGGGCGTTTTTATAATGATACTACAGAAAAGTGGAAATAAGTGTTGACAGAAGGCCGAGAAGTGGCTGAGAATGCAGATAATACTGAGGGAGACATAGTGCTGCGGCAGCTGAAGAAGACCCGAGCACATTTGAGCATTTGGGAGTTGTTATGTGCATCTCAGGAGCACATGCGGGCCATGGTTGAGGCTTTGAGCAAGATAGTAGTGACGGAGGATGCCAACCCCACGATGTTTGTCGGATCAGTGCGAAAGGAGGCTTTGCAGATGATAAATTTTTCTGAGGAAGAACTCCCAGCTGAGGGCAGGAACCATAATAGGCCTTTATTCATCAGGGCTGAGGTGAGGGGCAATAAGACGTCTTGTGTAATGATAGACGATGGCTCATCTATCAATGTTTGCCCATTGAAGATTTTGGCAAGGCTGGGTATAAAGCCGCCAAATTTGAGTCCCTCTATTATGACTATTAAGGCTTATGATGATAGCAAGCGGGGAGTTGAGGGTACCTTTACCGCGATAGTCAAGGTTGGTCCAATTGAGGACGAGGTCGAGTTCCCAGTGCTGTATATCCCAACCATTTTTGCCTTGTTGTTGGGAAGGCTGTGGTTTCATAAACTTGGAGGCATGCCCTTCACTCTGTATCAGGTTATCAAGTTCCCATACGGGGGAGAAATTGTCACCATCCGAGCTGAGGTAGACAATGTTGTGGTTGTTTTGGAGATACAACCTTTCACGAGGTTCCAAATGTCGGTAACTTTTGAGGAGTGGGTGGATCCTAAGGTGGCTAGGATCATGGAAAAAATGAAGTTCGAGCCAGGTAAAGGTTCAGCATTTCCAAACTTTAAAGGGCAGACCACTCGGAGAGGACTGAGGTACAAGTCTGATGAGGATAAGCTGAAGGCCAAGAAGAAAGGGTTGAAGCTAATGAAATGTTTTGTGAAGGCAACAGGGTATCAGGGAGAACCTGAACCGGTAGAAGTCAATGGGATCGTGGTACCCGGGTTTGAGATCTTTCAGGATGTGATGGGTGAGAAGCCACTAGCATCAAAAATTGCGAAGAATGAAGAAGAGAAGTGGGAAGAAGAGCTGATGAAGCTGGAGAGCCTGACTCTTGAGGAAAATAAAGAAGCTGAGAAGAACCCAGTTGCGGAAGAGGAAGTATTTGTAGATGATGAAGACATTTATCTTCCTGATTTATTTGAATGTATTCATGCATCTGCTAGCAAAAAAGACAATCATTTTGCTTACTCGTCTGAGTCCTCCCTTTCAATTTGTATGACTTGAGTATATTTGATATCAGTTCCACCAGGACAATTGCATTTAACCTTGGCATGCCTGAGAGCCCCAAGGAAATTATAATTGCAAGTGAGGTTACCTCTGAGGAGCGGGAGAAATTAGAATAAGTATTAGCAAAATATGCCAAAGTATTTGCTTGGTCCTATGAGGACATGCCTGGAGTAGACAGAAGCATCGCCCAACATGCCATACCAACTTATCCAAATATGAAGCCAGTGAAACAGAAACTCTGGCGGATGAGACCTGAGTGGGCCGAGAAAGTCAGAGAAGAAGTCAAGAAACAGATAGATGTGGGGTTCCTGGAAGTAGTGAAATATCTGGAGTGGTTGGCAAATATTGTGCCAGTACCGAAGAAAGACGGAAAAGTCAGAATGTGTGTGGATTACATAGATCTTAACAAGGCTTGCCCGAAAGATGATTTTCCTCTACCTCATATAGATGTGCTAGTTGACAGTGCGGCCTTATCTGCCATGTATTCATTTGCAGATGGGTTTTCAGGGTACAATCAGGTTCTCATGGCTGAGGAAGACAAGCATAAGACGGCCTTTGTCACCGAGTGCGGTACATATTGTTACAAGGTAATGCCGTTTGTGCTCAAGAATGCAGGGGCAACTCATCAGCGGATGGCTACTACATTATTCCACGATTTGATGCACAAAGAGATTGAAGTATATTTGGATAATATGATGGTGAAGTCAGAGACAAGAATTGGGCATATAGGAGCACTGGAGAAGTTTATTCAGAGAGTTGACAAATACAACTTGCGGCTGAATCCTAAGAAATGTGTGTTTGGGGTAACATCAGGAAAGTTGATGGGACATATAGTAGGAATGAGAGGAATAGAGGTAGACTCATAGAAGATCAAAATAATTACTGAGATGCCAGCACCGAAGACAGAGAAAGAAGTTAGAGCATTCCTCGGGAAAATTCAGTAAATCAGTCGGTTCATCGCCACGTTGACGTCAGTGTGTGAGCCTATCTTCAAACTGCTGAAAAAAGACCAGCTAGTGAAATGGAATGAGCAATGTCAAGCAGCATTCGACAAGATCAGAGAGTACTTGGTAAAGCCTAATGTATTGAAACCTCCGAGACCGGGCAGACCCTTGATATTGTATTTGGCCATAGAATCAGAAGCACTGGGGGCAATGATGGTACATGCAGATGAGACAGGGGTAGAACATGTAGTCTACTATCTCAGTAAGAAGATGCTTCCGTACGAAGCCCGTTATCAAGAAGTAGAGAAGATCTGTTTGGCAGTGGTATGGGCGTCCAGAAAACTGCGACATTACTTCCAGTCTTACAAGATCCAAGTGGCAGCGAAGGAGAATCCTTTGAAGTATCTGCATTCAGTACCTTCTCTAGTGGGGGAATTGGGCAGATGGTTAGTGTTGCTGACATAGTTTAACATTGAGTATCTCACCTCCAAAGTAATCAAATGGCGAGTCGTATCAGAGTTCCTGGCGTTGCAACCTATTGAAGAGGATCAGTACAAGTTTGAATTCCAGATGAAGAGGTCTAAGCAATAACAGTTCAAAGATGGAAGATGTATTTCGACGGAGCAATGAATTGCAAAGGATCCGGAATTGGGATTGTGATAGTAACCCCTGAAAGAGAAACCTTGCCCATGGCCAAGAGATTGACATTCGGAGTAACTAACAACATGGCCGAGTGTGAAGCATGTGCTTTCAGATTGACTGCACTGATAGCCTTGAAGGCTGATAGCGTGGAGGTCTACGGAGATTCGATGTTGGTAGTCCGACAGATACAAGGAGAATGGGAATTGAAGGAAGAACTGTTGAAACCTTACCTTTTTCACCTCAGAAAGTTGGCACAGGCTATCCCCGATTGTAAGTTTCAACACTTGCCGCGAGAAGAGAATCAGATGGCAGACACATTAGCTACACTTGCAGCGACTTGGGAAAATCCAGAGAAGTTAGTGATGAGACCACTAGTACTGACAACAGCAAGTATACCCGTTTATAAGATAGAAAGAGTTCTGGAAGTGGAGATCGACGATGGTAAACCTTGGTATCATGACATTCAGAGGAATTTGGAACACAGGGAACTCCCATAGGGAGCAAGCAGAAAAGACAAGGTAGTTATTCAGAAGTTAGCTTCTCAGTATGTGATTTTGAAAGGGGAACTGTACAAGAGGCAAGCAAATGGTATTCAGCTGAAGTGTTTGAGAAAGGAAGAGGCTCATAAAGTAATGGAAGAAATACATGTCGGGGTATGTGGACTGCACATGAATGGGTTGAATTTGTCTCGCAAGATTGTAAGACAAGGTTTCTACTGGTTGACCATGGAGACAGACTGTGCAAAGCTGGTAAAACATTGTCATGATTGTCAAGCACATGGTAATTTGAATCATTTGCCGCACACAGAGTTGCACGGGCTATCAGAGCCATGGCCTTTCTCAGCATGGGGAATTGATATGATCGAGGATATTCGACCGAATGCATCGAATGGACATCGCTTTATAGTAGTGGCAGTGGACTACTTCTCGAAATGGGTGGAAGCCGAGTCATTTCGTAGTGTTACAGTAAAACAGATGGCAAAGTTCATAGCTCGGAACATCATATGTTGATATGGGATGCCGCATCATGTAGTGACAGATAATGGAGTTCAGTTTCAAGGGGAAAAGAAGACAATGCTACAGAAAAATGGGATATGACATCACAAGTCATCACCTTACCGATCGCAGGCAAATGGGGCAGTCGAGGCAGCCAATAAGACAGTAAAGAAGATATTAGCCAAGATGACAGAGAACTGTAAAGATTGGGCTGAAAAACTACCGTATACTCTGTGGGGGTACAGAACATCTGTGAGAACGGCAACATGAGCCACACCTTACTTTTTGGTATATGGAATGGAAGCAGTACTACCAGTGGAAGTTGAGATACAGTCCATGCGGGTATTAGCAGAAGCAAAGTTGCCTGAACAAGAATGGACCTCGCAGAGGTTTGAACAGTTAGCACTACTGGATGAAAAAAGAATGAAGTTCTTGCATCACATGCAGATATATCAGAAGAGACTAGCCCGTGCATTCAACAACAATGTGCGTCCTACTAAGATCAGAAAGGGTGATTTGGTACTTAAACAGTCAATACCTTCGACGAAGGATCCGAGAGGAAAGTTCAGACCTAACTGGGAATGACCTTACATAGTGCAGAAAGTAATGGGAAATGGGGCAGTGAGACTGTCAGGCTTGGAAGGGAACGAGTTCACCGAGTCGATCAATGTAGACAAATTGAAGCAATATTTTGCCTGATGAATAGTAGACCAAGCAGTCACCAGGGGAATTGGCAGAAGACCTAACCCAACGGGATAAGGAATTCATCCATGCATGCATACACGTAACATACTTGCATTCTTTTTGTGTTTTATCTGTTCTATACTTGCAGGTTTCCGGTAAAAGGGAACCGAACCCCAAGGGGGTGACTGGAGACACGTGTAGGCACACGACGCCAAGGAGCACGATGCGGATCTAACCCACCAGAAACAGGGAGTACCTCTACACTTGCATACGTAAGCATCACCTGCGCGAGTTTTTTATTCTGTTGTTTTGTTCGCAGGTCTCGAAGAGAAGAAGGGAAAACGGCAAAGTACAAGCAAGTTTAAAGCAAACAAAACAATATCAGCAGTTTTCAAAGAATGAATCCCAGAGGGTGAAGCCCACATCGTCTGCGGTTGAAAAGAGGAATTCTAGGAAAGAGAGAAGTCTTTGATAGTTAGGCATATGTATGATGATGACAGTGTTTACTGTAGGGAAAAACCTTAGAAACGACGAGTGCGAGATACGCTCTCATCCGGGATTCTGAGTGGTTGATCTCGGCTAGACTCGCGAGCACTTGATTATGGGATCTCAGCAGTAGAAGCCTGAATAGTCGGCAAGATGACTAGTTGAAGAGATGGCGGATCAGTGAATGACCGTTTTCCTGGATGTCCATACTGGTTTACTTATGCTACGATATATGATATGGTTGGAAACAAAGAAAAAGTCTCTGCAATGAAAAGAAAAGAAAAATAGACCACCTATAACCAATAAGCGTAAAGCTACCCATGAGCGAGTATTAGGACCACCATGAGGAGAAATGCCACCTTAAAGGGTAGGTGTATCGAAAAAAAAAGAGAAGAAAAAAAAAGAAAAGAAAAAAAGAAAAAAAAGAAAAAGAAAGTTCAAAAAAAGAAAAAAAAGAAAGAGAAAAGAGAAAAAAAGAAGAAGAAGACCATATCATGTTGAGTATGACGAAGTAATCACAGAGTGTGATCAATACATTTAGGTTGGTTAGACCCACCGATCCGATTCCCCGAGACAACATCATCGAGTTGGCTTACTTAAGGAATAAACTGCGAAATAGTCTTGGCACACACACTAGGAGTCTAGTTCGGATCACTTATTCAGACGATTAGAGTCGAGTGTATCGAGTACTTTGAAGGTTCTCAGGTTTCAACGCGAAGCATTCGTTGAGGACGAAAATATGTCTAACTATCATGATTATCTTGAGAAGAGGCAATACAATATGTTGAAATGAAACATCAACATCAGTAGCAGTTTGGCCGGGTATGGCACTCTGGGGGCGAGGCCCACATCATTATCAGTATCGGTCTGGCCAGGTATGACACTCTGGGGGCGAGGCCCACATCATTATCAGTATCGGTTTGGCCGGGTATGACACTCTAGGGGCGAGGCCCACATCATTATCAGTATCGGTCTGGCCGGGTATAACACTCTGGGGGCGAGGCCCACATCATTATCAGTATCAGTCTGGCCAGGTATGACACTTCGGGTATTGAGACATCAATATCAATTTTACCGGGTATGGAGACATCGGTTTCAGTTTCGCCGGGTATGTCACTCCAGGTATGGAGACACATCAGCAACAACATCAGTTTTGCCGAGTATGGCACTCCGGGTATGGAGATATCACTGCGACACTCTGGGTATGGAGACGCAACCGCGATACCTCGGGTATGAGGTTTAACATGCCAGGTACGGCACTCCGGGTATGGAGATATTACAGCAACACCTCGGGTATTAGGTTTAGCATGCCAGGTACGGCACTCCGGGTATGGAGATATTACAGCAACACCTCAGGTATGAGGTTTAGAATGCCAGGTACGACACTCCAGGTATGGAGATATTACAGCAATGCCTTGAGTATGGGGTTTAGCATGCCAGGTACGGCACTCCGGGTATGGAGATATTATAGCGATGCCTCGGGTATTGGGTTTAGCATGCCAGGTACGGCACTCTGGGTATGGAGATATCACTGCGACACTTTAGGTATGGAGACGCAACCGCGACGCCTCGGGTATGGGGTTTAGCACGCCGGATATGACGCAACAAAATTAAATAAAACAATTCTCAAATGATTAAAATATTTAAAACACATGTCACAAATTTAAAAAAATCAAATCCAATCTAAATAATCACCTACATAAATTAAATAATTCACATACCTAAATAAAACAAATCAAATATATGATCTTCATAATTAAGCCAAATCATGCCCCCAATTAACTAGATATTTTCCTTGTGAGACACTAATTAGGAGATGCCACTCATGATTACATTGATTCCTTTCCTATTCACACAAGAGAAAACCCTAGCCTTTGCCTATAAGAGAAACACAAATCCAACCTTTCACACCTTAGCACATACATACAAATCACAGAAATTTATGCAAAGCATTAGCACCCAAAACTCTCATAGCATTCACACCTAAGACAAGAAGCAACAAATAAACAATTCTCCTTCCCCTCTCTCTGCATCGTCGAATACTCATCCATCAAACCCCCTCCATTGCCGCATAAACAACCACCAAAACACAACTCCAGACAGCCCCTGCATCATCGAAACAGCTCCTCGAAATTACCCCCGCACCACCAAAAATCTGCACCCCATAACAGCCACTGCAGTGACCAAAAAACACCCCATGAAACTGCATTATAATCACCAAAAATTATCCCAAAACAGTGACCTAAACACACCTCAAAATAGTGACCAGAAAATACAACCAAAACAGTAGCGAAATACAGTAAGAACAGCAGCAAAACAGAGGAAACGACGACTCAAAATGGTGAGACAACGAATTAGAGCAGTGGACCAGCGAACCGGAGGAGTTGCAGAGCATCAACCATTCCGAAGACCGTGTACCGTACTTCCGAGAGACGATTTTAAAAGTTTAGACCTGATGGCACTTTTCTTATTTATTTTTATTTGTCTTTTAATTGTTTTATTTATTTTCTTCGCATGAGAGTCGTTTGTGGACATGTTGTGTGTGGGACACAGGAACTGGGCGACGCATGCTGTCCCGGGCTCGCGGCCCGGTCGGGAGTACGGAATAGCCACGGGGGACTAAACCGGAGAATAATGGAGTCGCCACCCGGTGTGAACCGGGAAAATGAGATTTAAGGCCGCACTCACCCCTCGCAAGGGAAGACCTCAAACCGTTGGGTTCGGAATGGTCCCTTACTTATGCCACTTGTAATGGAAGGATTTATGTGATAATTTAATCAGGCTTAAGTAACACTTATTTCCAAGAGTATCATGCTTCTAAATTCACATGCATACATCAACAAGTTCATCAAACATGCAACATCACATGACAATCTCATGAACATTTCTCAATCATATGATAGGGAAAACTAAGAACAACCTAATCATGCTTGAGTATTATCTCATGAACATATTAACCAAATAACATGCTAACAACCTAATCATGCTTGAATATCATCCCAAGAACACATCGAATGGGTGAATGCAGGAATACAAATAATATGATTGGCTACATAATGCAAGGGAGATCACCCAAAAGGCAGTCGTACATGAAATATGATGAGACAGACTTAGTTCAGTGTGTGCGCGTTCGTGTAGCGTTCGTAAACGTGTTCGAACGGTAAACAGAAGGTTCGCGTTCGTATAGCGTTTGATAACGCGTTCGAACAGATCCAGACCTGATGAAACAAAATGCATGCGCGTTCGGGTAGCGTTGTAAAACGCGTTCGAACGGGAAACAGAAGGTTCGCGTTCATATAGCGTTCGAAAATGCGTTCGAACGAGAACATACCTGATGCACAAAATGTGACACAATACATACATAAAAAAAGCAAATAGCGAAATACGAAGCGCGGTGAAACATCGTGGCGAAGGATTTTAACATCTCCAATTAGAGGACCTTTCATCGCACTTACTAAGCCCATGCGCTTATCTCAATGCATATAAAAATAAAGGCAATAACCTTAGACTTCATGTACCTGATTGAACACATTTTACATTCAACCGAATATACGTTAATCGGCGCGGCAAAGCATCATGGTGAAGGATTTTAACCTCTTCAATTAGAGGACCTTTCATCGCACTTACTAAGCCCATGCGCTCGATCACATCATGCATACTGGGATAAAGACAATCATATCAAACTTAGTATGTCGGATTGAACATATCTTGCATTCAACCGAACACACATCAACCGGCGCGGCAAAACATCGTGGTAAATGGCTTTAACCCCTCCCCATAGGGGATCTTTCATTGACTTACTAAGCCCATGCGCTCGATTGAATCATGCATACAAATGTAACATGCAGAATTTAATAACGAAAATAAATAAATCCAAGCAACATAAAACAAAAGAATGTGTCGTTTACTCAAGTGGTACGTGGAGTTGTATCCCGAGTACAGATCATACTACCGTCCATTCGGAATCGGCTATGAAATTTATGTCCGGGTTTCCATCCTATATACCACAAGAGGCGGCACATTTTCCATTTCATTCAAGCCACAACATGCATCCACAAACGACTCTCATGCGAATAGAATTCAATAAACAATCAAAAGACGAATATAAACTAATGGGAAAAGTGCCCTCAGGTCTAACCTTTTAAATCACCTCTCGGATGTACGGTACACGATCGTCGGAAGGGTGGATGCTCCGTAACTCTTCCGGTTCACTGGTTCACTGCTCTCGTTCGTTGTCTTACTTTTTTGAGTCGTCATTCTCCGTCTTTTGCTGCTGCTTTTGACTCCGTTTCGCTGCCGTTTTGCTACTGTCATGCTACTGTATTTTAGTTACTGTTCTTGGGATGTTTTGGCTACTGTTTTGGGTGTGATTTTCGATGGTGTTATGGTGTGGTTCGGGGGCTGTTTTATGTGTGTTTTAGGGGCTGTTCGGGATGTGTTTTGGTCAAGGCAATGAGGGTTCTTTGGTTTGTGATCTTAGGTTATTAAGAGTGAGGGAGAGTTATGTCAATAAGCTTGGGTGTTTCTTGTGTGTGTTGTGATTTTCGTGTGAGTTGTGTGTATGTGCTAGCCGGAATCATGTCTTGGTTAATGGTTGTTTATATAGAGAATGGCTAGGGCTTCACCTTGTCTCACAAGGAAGGGATTTTGGCATTAAAGAGAGATATGATTTTAGACAAGAAAAGCAAGGGATTTGATGGGGGACAAAATTTGGCTAGATTAGGAATGCAAAATATTTAATTTGTTATGATTGATTTTAATTAGGCATGACATCTTTTTAATTTAATATGTGATTTTGTTTGGTTAGGAAGGAATCTTATGTAATTGGTGGGTGAATATCTTAATTAAGGAATTAAAATATTTGATTGATTTTAATGTTATTTAATTTGGTATGTGATTTTTAGATTTGTTTTGATTTCATCATGTGTTAAATATGTGTTTTAAGTGGGCTTGGGCGTGTGGGCCAAGGCTTGGGCGAATTGGGCTTAATGAGAGGCTAGCAGAAAAACCAGAATTATCGACACCGTTCGAACGCTTCCTTGAACGCGGCACGAACGCCCGCAATCTGTTTGGAGTTCGAACGTATACACGAACGCAGCACGAACGAAAATATTGAACCTTGTTTATTCTGAATTCCCCCTTCCGATGTCCGTTTTCTGTGACCTCCGTGACTTAAAAGGTAGTGTCTCCAAATGAGACTCATCATAGGGACTATATGCAAAAATGCAGTGCCTACAGTCGCCCCCACTTTGATGGGACTTGTGTAATGTGTAACAGTGACAATCCTATCAAAGTTATGCAATGCATTTTCACTTACCTGGCTCGCCAGCTGCCACTTGACTTACCATGTGTTGATTGAGTTGATTTGGTGGTGAGGCTGCGACACCTGGTTCATTCCCGAACCGTGCTCCATTTTTAGAGCGTCATTTTCGGCATCTTTTGTGTGTGTGTGCTCCATTTTGGAGCGCCATTTCCGGCATTTGATGTGTGTGTTCCATTTTGGAACGCCATTCCGGCCTCTGTTGTGAGTGCTCCATTTTGGAGTGCCATTTTGGCGTCTGTTGTGAGTGCTCCATTTTGGAGTGCCATTTTCGGCGTCTGTTGTGGGTGCTCCATTTGGAGTGCCATTTTCGGCGTCTGTTGTGGGTGCTCCATTTTGGAGTGCCTTTTCGGCATCCGTTGTGGTAGCGGTCCATTTCCGAACCGTGCGTGTGCGAGAATGTGGCTCATTTTTGAACCGTTATTTGATGAGATGGTCTTTGCCGCTACAAACCTGCGAACACAAAACAAACTTTGCATGTATGTGATATGTATGCATGTATGCATGTATATGTATCATATTCCGATGGGTTAGGCCTTCCTTGGTCCATTTCCGAACCGTGCTCCATTTTCAGAGTGCCATTTTCAGCGAGATGAGATGATGGTCCATTTCGAACCGTGCTCCATTTTCGGAGTGCCCTTTTCGGCGAGATGTGATAGGTCCATTTCCGAACCGTGCTCCATTTTCGGAGTGTCATTTCGGCGAGATCTGATGATGGTCCATTTCCGAACCGTTGCTGATGAGAGATGGTCCATTTCCGAACCATTACTGATATGAGAGTGGTTCATTTCCGAACCGTTGCTGATAAGAGATGTGGGCCTCGCCCCCAGAGTACTATACCCGACAGAACTAATACTGAACCAATGTGGGCCTCGCCCCCAGAATGCCATACCCGGCAGAACTGATACTGATTCTGATGTGGGCCTCGGCCCTGGACTCATCCCCAAAACTGAAACTGATGTGGGCCTCAGCCCCTAAACTGATGCTGATACTGATGTGGGCCTCGCCCCCAAGCTGATATTGATGTGGGCCTCGGCCCTAAACTGATATTGATGTGGTGGCTCAGCCCCTAAACTGATATTGATGTGGGCCTCGGCCCTGTGACTCATCCTCAAATTGTAACTGATGTGGGCCTCGGCCCTGGGACTCATCCCCAAACTGATGCTGATGTGGGCTTAAGCCCCCAAACTGATGCTGATGATGTGGGCCTCGCCCCCAAGCTGATACTGATTCATTTCTGAAACTGATTGTACTATTGTCGCTTCCGAAGATTCCCCGTGTTCTAAACATCACTGAATTTCATAGTACCAGGGTTGAATGCTTTTCTCAAATATACTTATGTTGCAGGTTGGAGGGAGAGACTCGGGCATGTAAACGAAATGAACGTCTTTATTATCATTTAAGAAATGGTTTGAACAAGTAGACCAAGTCAATGTCTATATTAAAAATACATGATCAAATAAACTAGGAGGAACAATTTCATCATTCGCAGCATTGCCTTCTTTCTTGACCTACAGTTCTTCACTATCATCCCCTATCTCCATGTAAGAAGCTTGGTGGTTGAGAGTTTGGAGGACAAGGGTTTCGGGTAGGCCAGAGTTGATCATGTAGTTGGGTAGGGGATTTCTGTGTGCATCGATGAGGTTTTGGATTTCATGCCTAAGGCGGGTTCAGTTGTCAGTTTTGTGGCCTCTCCTCTGATGGAAGTGACAATACAAGCTTAGGGTTAGGTTGGGTGGTATAGGATCTGGAAGTGGTTTAGGCTCTAAGGGTTTTAGGAGTCCTTGTCCCTTCAACTTCTCAAGCACCTTAGATAACGGCTTCCCCAGGTTAGAGAAATACCGGTTCTTAATGGAAGCAACCTCGGTAGTAGCGGGCTTGGTCTCAGAAGGCCCCCCAAAAGTTCTTCTATTCTGGCCATAAAGCTTTCTGTTTTCAGCCTCTTCTTCCTCAATATCCATGACAGTTTCCCTCAACTTTCGAAAATCAGAAATCATCGAAGTCATCCTCCCTAGTTTACTATAAATAGAGGGCTTGGTGCCCTTGATGATTATTTTGATTTGGTCCTTCTCTGAGGGCCGAGTCTGGATTTTCAAAAGCTGGCTTCTCCAACGATCCACATACTCTTTGAAACTTTCCTCTGACTTCTGCTTAGTGTTCTCCAAATCACGAAGTGACAAGTCAATTTCTAAGTCTGTAACATACTGCTTCAGAAAATCATCAACTAGTTCCCTCCAATCTTCCTTAACCTTCTTCTTAAGGCTATGATACCAAACCACAGGTGCCCCCTCGAGTGACATCCCAAACATCTTCTGAGCTTGGCGCTGTGTTAGGCCCAATGAACTCATAACTGACACATATTGTCGGAGGTGGACCCTCGGATCCCCATTCCCGTTGAACTTGGCCATATTTGGCATCTTGAACTGAGCAGGCAATTGTTCCTCAAAAGCCATCGCCTCATAGTCTAGTAATTCTTCGTCATTACCCTTCATCTTACGGGTAACTGACTCAACCTGATCCCGAAGCTTCTGAAATTCTGCCTGAGACCCAATCACTCTGCATGTTGCAAACTCTGCCATGCCATCATCAAAATTGGGGATATCATCCCCCAACCCGCTCGGAGGCTCCTCACGCCTCATATTCTCAGAATTTCCCCCAGCACGGGGCACAACCATATTTGTCATGGCAGTAGTCAAGGCTTGCAACTGTTCAGTGACCTTAGCGAGACCGTTTTCCAACCGATCCATACGGGATACCTCAATATCTGATTCACTCATGTCTGTTCCCAGTATTTTGGTGAGTCTTCCCTTTTCCCTAACCCAACGGGAATCTATGATGGCTTTCAGAACACAAGGTTAACATGATGTATGTATGCATGGGGTGCATGAGATGTATGTAACATATATAACATACTAAATCGATTAAAATTTTCAACAAATCGCCCATTATCATTTTAGAAGCTTTCGGGCTAATTGTTATTGGAGTGAACTCATCCCAGTTTAAATGGCCCACGAGTTCACATCTCATGACAAAGAGCCCGATTAAATCCAAATGGTAACGTTCCGAACACAAGCACAAAGTGGCCCATCAACACTTAGAAGCCTTTGGCCCAACCGTCATAAAATACGTTCTTGTCCCAGTTTAAATGGTCCAACAAGCCCATATCTCATGAAAAATGGTCCAAATGGATCCAAACGACGATGTTCTCACACACAAGCATAAGAGATAATGCAAACATAAAGTAATAATTTCTACGGAATGGCCCATCAACATTTTAGAAGCTTTGGGTCCAATGGTCATAAGGTACGAACTCGCCCCAGTTTAAATGGCCCAGCAAGTCCGTATTTCTGACAATGGTCCAACTACATCCAAATGAGGATGGTCCACTAGCACATACTCAAGGAAATAATTGTTACTTTAACCATGCAAACCCGATCTATGGGTGGGTTCGTAAGAGTATAGACAAAGGCTCTCACCGGCGAAGGATGGCCCACAACTAGGTCTCCCCAATCAAGGGTTCGAGCACCAAGTGAGCACACTATTTTTTATACACTAAGGTACGTGCCAATGAGCTATGGTGTGTGGACTGTCAAATGGATTTCCCGTTGTAGATTCCCCAGAGGGAAGGTGGAGCGAGGCTCACTTAATACCCAAGCCTCTTAGGCTCTTATCGCTTGGTGTCAGGAATAAAAACGAGTCCTCCAAATTAGTCCATCACAATAGACTACGAGTAGATGGCTATCTAGGTGCTTTCACAGCTTTTCCTTCTAGAAATGTAGTTAGTGAAGGAAGACACCAAACCATTACCTAGCCTCAGAATGCCTTTGATTAAACCCTCATTTCATCCACTATAGACACAGTCAATTAGAACATAAATCCAAACATTACAAAAGGCAATATTTTGGGGCCGATTCTCTATCCCCAGTGGAGTCGCCAGACTGTGGGACACAGGAACTGGGCGACGCATGCTGTCCCGGGCTCGCGGCCCCGTCGGGAGTACGGAATAGCCACGTGGGACTAAATCGGAGAATAATGAGTCGCCACCCGGTGTGAACCGGGAAAATGAGATTTAAGGCCGCACTCACCCCTCGCAAGGGAAGACCTCAAACCGTTGGGTTCGGAATGGTCCCTTACTTATGCCACTTGTAATGGAAGGATTTATGTGATAATTTAATCAGTCTTAAGTAACACTTATTTCCAAGAGTATCATGCTTCTAAATTCACATGCATACATCAACAAGTTCATCACAACATGCAACATCACATGGCAATCTCATGAACATTTCTCAATCATATGATAGGGAAAACTAAGAACAACCTAATCATGCTTGAGTATTATCTCATGAACATATTAACCAAATAACATGCTAACAACCTAATCATGCTTGAATATCATCCCAAGAACACATCGAATGGGTGAATGCAGGAATACAAATAATATGATTGGCTACATAATGCAAGGGAGATCACCCAAAAGGCAGTCGTGCATGAAATATGATGAGACAGACTTAGTTCAGTGTGCGCGTGTTCGTGTAGCGTTCGTAAACGCATTCGAACGGTAAACAGAAGGTTCGCGTTCGCGTTCGTATAGCGTTTGATAACGCGTTCGAACGGATCCAGACCTGATGAAACAAAATGCATGCGCGTTCGAGTAGCGTTTGTAAAACGCGTTCGAACGGGAAACAGAAGGTTCGCGTTCGTATAGCGTTCGAAAACGCATTCGAACGGGAAGAGACCTGATGCATAAAATGTGACGCAATACATACATAAAAAAACAAATAGCGAAATACGAAGCGCGGTGAAACATCGTGGCGAAGGATTTTAACCTCTCCAATTAGAGGACCTTTCATCGCACTTACTAAGCACATGCGCTTATCTCAATGCATATAAAAATAAAAGTAATAACATTAGACTTCATGTACCCGATTGAACACATCTTACATTCAACCGATATACGTTAATCGGCGCGGCAAAGCATCATGGTGAAGGATTTTAACCTCTTCAATTAGAGGACCTTTCATCGCACTTACTAAGCCCATGCGCTCGATCACATCATGCATACTGGGATAAAGACAATCATATCAAACTTAGTATGTCGGATTGAACATATCTTGCATTCAACGAACACACATCAACCGGCGCGGCAAAACATCGTGGTAAATGGCTTTAACCCCTCCCCATAGGGGATCTTTCATTGCACTTACTAAGCCCATGCCTCGATTGAATCATGCATACAAAGGTAACATGCAGAATTCAAATAACGAAAATAATAAATCCAAGCAACATAAAACAAAAGAATGTGTCGTTTACTCAAGTGGTACGTGGAGTTGTATCCCGAGTACAGATCATACTACCGTCCATTCGGAATCGGCTATGAAATTTATGTCCGGTTTCCATCCTATATACCACAAGAGGCGGCACATATTCCATTTCATTCAAGCCACAACATGCATCCACAAACGACTCTCATGATAATAGAATTCAATAAACAATCAAAAGACGAATATAAACTAATGGAAAAAGCGCCCTCAGGTCTAACCTTTTTAAATCACCTCTCGGATGTACGGTACACGATCGTCGGAAGGGTGGATGCTCCGCAACTCTTCTGGTTCACTGGTTCACTGCTCTCGTTCGTTGTCTTACTGTTTTGTAGAGTCGTCGTTCTCCGTCTTTTGCTGCTGCTTTTGACTCCGATTCGCTGCCGTTTTGCTACTGTCCTGCTACTGTATTTTAGTTACTGTTATTGGGATGTTTTTGCTACTGTTTGGTGTGATTTTCGGTGGTGTTATGGGTGTTAGGTGTGGTTCGGGGCTGTTTTATGTGTGTTTTAGGGGCTGTTCGGGATGTGTTTTGGTCAAGGCAATGAGGGTTCTTTGGTTTGTGATCTTAGGTTATTAAGAGTGAGGGAGAGTTATGTCAATAAGCTTGGGTGTTTCTTGTGTGTGTTGTGATTTTCGTGTGAGTTGTGTGTATGTGCTAGCCGGAATCATGTCTTGGTTAAGGGTTTGTATATAGAGAATGGCTAGGGCTTCACCTTGTCTCACAAGGAGAGATTTGGGCATTAAAGAGAGATATGATTTTAGACAAGAAAAGCAAGGGATTGATGGGGGACAAAATTTGGCTAGATTAGGAATGCAAAATATTTAATTTGTTATGATTGATTTTAATTAGGCATGACATCTTTTTAATTTAATATGTGATTTTGTTTGGTTAGGAAGGAATCTTATGTAATTGGTGGGTGAATATCTTAATTAAGGAATTAAAATATTTGATTGATTTTAATGTTTATTTTAATTTGGTATGTGATTTTTAGATTTGTTTTGATTTCACCATGTGTTAAATATGTGTTTTAAGTGGGCTTGGGCGTGTGGGCCAAGGCTTGGGCGAATTGGGCTTAATGAGAGGCTAGCAGAAAAACTAGAATTATCGACACCGTTCGAACGCTTCCTCGAACGCGGCACGAACGCCCGCAATCTGTTTGGAGTTCGAACGTATACACGAACGCAGCACGAACGAAAATAGTGAACCTTGTTTATTCTGAATTCCCCCTTCCGATGTCCGTTTTCCGTGACCTCCGTGACTTAAAAGGTAGTGTCTCCAAATGAGACTCATCATAGGGACTTATATGCAAAAATGCAGTGCCTACATTGTGGCATTTCAAGCATGATTAGGTCGTTAGTATGTTACTTGGTTCTTAAGCATGATTTAGCTGTTAGTACGTTATTCCTCTACGCATGATTTAGTTATCTTCTTTCGCAATAGGCATTCAAGTCACGTTTATGTTAGGTTGTTATTTATTTTTCGTGTTTGATAATTCAACATGTTCATGAGATTATTGTATGCTTGTTGTTATGATGATTTATTTTATACATGCGAACTTGGAGTAAATTATCCTTGGAATATATGTTGCTTAGACTCGTTAGATTATTGCACAAATCATTTCATTACAAGTGGCATAAGTAAGGGACCATTCTGAACCCAACGGTTTGAGGTCTTCCCTTGCGAGGGGTGAGTGCGACCTTAAATCATTTTCCCGGTTCACACGGGTGGCAACTCCATTATTCTCTGGTTTAGTCCCCCGCGGGCTACTTCGTACTCCCAACTAGGTCGCGAGCCTAGAACAGCATGTGTCGTCAGTTTTCTGTGTCCTACATCGTGCAATCATCAATAAAGGTATAAAATATTTATTACCGCCTCTTGATTGTATTGAATTAAAATCACATACATCGGTATGAATTAGATCAAGTGGTTCAGAGTTTCTTTCAATACTATGAAAAGATGATCTAGTTAGTTTTACCTCAACACAAGTATCACACTTATGTCTGTTATCAATTTTAAAATTGGGAATATGATTCATGTTAATTAATTTCCGTAATGAATTAAAATTAACATGTCCTAATCTACCATGCCATAGATTAGAGTACTCAACAATATAAGTTGAAGAACTAGCTTTATTGATATTCTTGGGTTTAACAACCATTACATTGAGCTTAAAAAGCCCATCAGTTACATACCATTTTCCCACATACATTCCATTTTTGGTCAAAACTACTTTATCAGACTCAAACACCATCCGGAATCCGTGCTTGTTCAGAAGTGATCAAGACACAAGATTCTTCCGTATTTCTGGTACATACAGAACATTGTTCAAAGTCAACTCTTTCCCAGAGGTCATCTTCAGAATCACCTTCCTTACCTTCAATCTCAGATGTTGCTGAATTTCCCATGTATATTTTTTCCCCATTACCAGCAGGCTCAAATGAAGAAAACATACTCTTGTCCGAGCACACATGTCGAGTGGCACCAGTGTCATCCACCACTCTCTTAGGTTAGAACCCACCAGATTCACCTCAGAAACAACACAGAAAGGTTAATATCTGAAACATCTTGAGTCATGTTTTCCATCACATTAGCCTCTTGATTCTTTTCCTTCTTCGGCAGTCTGCACTCAGAAGACTTGTGACCCATTTTGTCACAGTTGAAGCATCTTCCTTGAAATTGGATTTCTTGGAAACTCCTCCTTTAGGGCCCTCTTTGACCACTTGTTCTTGAGGTTCTTGTTCTTATGGCCATGTTCAACAACATTTGCTTTGACCTCATGAGTTATTCCTCTATTGTCAGATACTCCGTTATCTTCCTCATTTCTAAGCTTAAGAACCAAGTCTTCATGCTCATTTCTTTTCGCTTATGCTTTAGATAATCTTGAGATCTTTCCAACCAGGTGGTAGTTTTTCAATTATCGAGGCAACTTGGAAGGTTTCACTTAAAACCATCCACTCGACATGAATTTCTGCTAGAATAATCTGCAATTCTTGTACTTGACTTAACACAGTTTTGGAGTCAACCATTTAAAATCTAGGAAACGGCATACGAAATTTCTTAGTACCGGCATCCTCATTTTATATTTTCGATCTAAGGATTCCCAAAGCTCCTTAGCTGTTTTCATTCCGGCGTACACACTGTACAAAGAATCACATAGCCCATTCAGTACATAATTCCTACATAGGAATTTAGAATGTTTCCAAGCATCGATGACACTGATCACTTGAATATCATTCTCACCCTCTTTGGGTACATGAGCATCTTCCTTTAGGAACCTTGCAAGGTTCAACGTGGTCAAATAAAAGAACATTTTCTGTTGCCACCTTTTGAAATTCTGACTAGTAAATTTTTTCAGGTTTTTCCGCGGCATGATTGACATGGCTCACATGTCCAACAGGTTGTCTAGCCATAGAGGAATCAACACTTTGGCCAGCCACAAAGGCTGTCACATTAAGCCCAGAGGTTGAAATATTTTGGCCAGCCGAAGAGGCTGCCACAACATTTTGGCCTGCAGCAGAGGCTGCCACATTAAGCCCAGAGGCTGGAACATTTTGGCCAGCCGAAGAGGCTGCCATGTTCGGATCAATTGTGTTTGGACTGTTTTCCATATCCACAGATCGAATTTGTTTTAAGACTACTACATATATACGGTTACTATGTTATTACAAGGACTTGAACAGTCAGTAAACACACAACACAAAAATGAAAAGTAGTAAGGAAATCCAGAATCAGGCTCAATCGCTCAGCCCCTGATATAATGCTTCAGACCCTGATGAGTTGATTCAGACCCTGATGAGCAGACCCAACAGACCTTGAAATCAGCCCCTGACGATCCAGTAACCAAATCAGAACCGATCCAGCAAACGAAGTCAGACCCAAAGCTTAAGTATTCCGAGGCTTGTTGATGTGACAACAATCTTCTTAAAACAAATTCGTCCCTACCGAAGGTGTAGTAGAACGTGAGACGTTTATTTCCCAGGATGCAACGGAAATGAACGAGTATGAGCACCACCAAACTCGTTTACAACGAATCACATAGTGTTTGAACTCTCTCAACTAAAAGACAAAGAAAAACCCAGAAAAAGCTTTCAAAATTTCTTTTTTCCTTTTCTATTTCTTGTACCCCAAAACGAAAACACTAGTGGTAGACCTTTCATTTGAAGTAACCACCAAGTTAATTAATAGAATTAATTTAACTGTTATGGAACTTCAAAAGGCTTGGAAAAATAAAGAGACTTGCAAAAATTGGTTGGGTCGGGCCCGCACAATTTGGTCCGGCATTCGTGTACGCAGGACGTGCGAGTGCACACGAGTAGGCCTGATCGGATTTTGATTTGCACCCCCCTGCGCGCGCACGTAGAGAGAGCCTCTATCCTTATAACACTTACCCATCTACATATGATCAATCATATATAAACACAATTTCTCTCTATTAGCTTTCCGATGTGGGACAAACTCATTTCTCCTTATTTTCCAACACCAATGGGTGAACTTTGAGCAATAATTTCTCATTCATCCAAGCACCATTTTAAGCATATGAATATACCATTCCGAACTACTCACGGATGAGTATCCGAATCACTCAAAAACAACCACTAACACGAAGTGGATCATGCTTAAAATTGTACATCAAAATACTTACCAAGAGCATTTTTCCAACAAGGCTAACATTCACTCATTTTTTTCAGCCGTAAGTACTAGGTAAATAATAAAAATATCTCATGAATTCATAAATTAAGTCTTAAAAAAATATATAAAATCATCATCAGAAAATCTTATGACTTCGTCGTTAATTGCACGTTTATGTCACGTGAGGAAGGACGGAATAATTTTCTAGGCACATGCACACGTGTCCTCTTTCTAGATAAGTTTCAAACCATTTTCATAATACTGTTTCTCAAAAACAAAAACAAAAACAAATCTCTATCTTGGTATCATAATTTTCAGAGTTTAGAATAAATCTCCTCTTGTATCGCGCCGATCTGGCTTTCAGTTTTCCCTCACAAATCTCATTACGAGAAACCAACAAATTTTTTATTTTTTTTTTATTTTTTTTTTATTTTTTGGGTTAAAAAGAAGAGAAAATCGACCGTCTTAAGTTAATTTCCTAAAATATCAGGGTCTTACATTTCAATTGCTTTGCTGTATTTTGTCTATTTATCACAAATCGATTTATAAAACATTTATTGCTTTTAAAAACTTTTAATCGATTTATCTTAAAAATCGATTTTTTTTTTTTTTAAATTTTTGAAGAAATTTTTTTTCTGAGAGTTTAAAACGACACCGTATAAGTGTGTATCGATTGGTTTTATTGATGAGTATGGAAAGTGTTGGTGGAGATATGGTGTGTTTGGATGCGGAGTTATTGCAATTACCAGAGGTATCTCCCTTGGCGTTCAAATCGAACCCTGACTTCGGGCAGAAACTCTTTGAGCAGTGGCTTTCGCTTCCTGAAGCTAATAAATTGGTACTCTTTTGACGCGTTAATATTAGATTTGATTTTTGTTTTATAATGAAACTTTATTGGTGTATTTTCGATTTGTTTGCTGTAATTACTAGCTGAAGAATTGTTTTTTTTTTTTTTTTTTTTTTGGGCTTGTGTTATGGTGTAGTTGAATAACATATTTGGATTAATTGTCAATTGATGGAGTCAGTTGCTGGGTTTGTTTCATTTTGAGGGTGGTTTAATAACAAATTTTGCCAATTATATTGAGTCAGCTACTAGGGTTTGCTGTTTTGGGCACTCAAATTTGTTGGGAACGATGGCGGCAGAAATGGCTTTGAATAATGCATTGTATTCAGTGAAATATGATGTGAGTCACTTATATAGCAAGTTAATAGTTTAGTGTGAACTGGAAAACTCTGAATATGGGAAAGGAGATGTGTGTTTTATTTTATTGAGGCTTGTGGATTGGTATGGAGATAGTTGCTGAGTAACAAAAATATCATTTGAAGTGTGGATGTTGAAGTTTATGGCATATCTAATGGCCAATATTGGAATTTCAACTTAGAATGTATGGACTGAGGAGAAACCCGACTACCTTCAGGCAAGATTTGGCATTCCGGAAATATTTCAGCTTAAAACTTACTGGGAAAGCATGAAGTGGGGACAAACAGAACTCCTTTGAGACAAGATATGGCTTCCTTGAAGTTATTTCAGCCTAAAACTTATTGGAGAAGCTGTTGTAAGTTGTAACTTACTTTCAGATTGCAATGAATCCTGTATTGATCTGGGACAGGGACATATGGATAGAGATTTTAATATGATATATTACATTGATCGGGGCAATGGTGATGGCAGTCAATCTGATGATGGTTGTCTATTAGTCACATTAATTTGGGATGTGGCTTCTTTTCAGTATGCTTTTGGAATAGCAGATTGTAGCTAAGAGCTATTTTATAATTAGAATTAGTACAAAGGATGAGAGTGATTAATTGCTAGAATTAAAAGATTCAAGGGGAATACGGAGTTCTTTATGTTATGATGATATGGTCCCAATCTTAGTTACATTGTATGGCGGGGATGGATATTAAAAGGATTTTTTTTGAGAAGATTTTATTTCAATTCTCAATTCTGTTGATATTTTGATTGAAATTCAATTACTATTTTCTGTTATAAATGAAAACTCTTACTTTGTATGTAAATTTGAACTACTTTATTAGTTTAAAATTGAGAGAAAAAAATGTGACGTTCAGTTAGCAAAATTGAACAGCTAGTCAGCTGGTCTTGTTCAATTTCTTATCGAGAGGAGTATATACCCATAGATTTGTTTTGTGCTTTACTAACATAAAGAAGATGATGTATGGAAATGCAGCATTTTTAATATTCTCTGAATAATGAGTATCAGTTACATAATATCTTAACTATTGTTTTGTTTTTTATTCTTTTATTGGCTAGGTGACATCATTGATTAATGACACAAAGTCCGGCCCCTTGAATGTCTCTGTGAACTCTTCTAGTTCAAATGCTACCATGAATTCATTGCCGTCTTTGTTCCCTGCTGGCAGTGCACCTCCGCTTTCACCAAGGAGCACATCTGGTTCTCCTCGTGTGATGAAACAGAGAGCTGGCCCTTCAAATTTAGGCTCTCCTCTGAAAGTAGTTAGCGAGCCAGTGAGAGAATTGATACCTCAGGTTTGGAAAACTATGTGTTTTTGGGTGAAAAAGAAGATAAAGGGAAAAATAATCAGAGAGATATCTGGTTGCATTTACCTACTATTTTTTTCTGGACTGCGGTCATTGTTTGTGCTTACTCTGATGAAGTTCTGTTTCCCGGGAAAATTAGGAAAAAATTACTAACATAGATGTATTTTTTGCAGTTTTACTTTCAAAATGGACGTCCTCCTCCAAATGAACTAAAAGAACAGTGTTTAATTCGAGTTAATCAGTTCTTTTATGGCCACGTGGATGGACTGCAGATACAAGGTGAGATGTGAATAAAATATTGTTCGAATGGTATTTTAAGAACGGGATTCAAATATTTTTATTTTCTTTTGGCAGAATTCAAATTAGTCACTAAGGAAATCTGCAATCTACCATCTTTCTTCTCCACGTCTCTTTTCAGAAAGATTGATGTTAATAACACCAGCTTTGTGACAAGGTATGCTATTTTCATATTCCCGAGGAAATTAGTGTTGCAGTGTGACACCATTTGTATCCCAAGGTTATTTTTCATTATGTGTCAAAATAATTTCCTGTTTATTTAGCTCAGTTTTGTTGATTGTTTAACTCAAATGTTGTGTTTTCACTATCATATTGGATATCAATAAGTCTAAAGGGTTTCACTTCGCTATTGGAAGTTTGGTTCAGTCTTTGTTAAAATGCTGTATCTTGTCCAATATGTATCGGAAATTTAAAAAATTAAAAAACACGTTTCCTGTACGAATTAGAGCTTGTCCAAGCGTATCCAAGCTTGGATATGTATCCATACATAATACACAATAAATTTACACATATTTTTGCTTCTTAGGTTGCCTCTACGAACCATTTTGTGTCGTTATTTTCCTTTAAGTTTCTCTAAATTGTTTGCAGCTGTATCTTGTCCAATATGTATCGGAAATTTTAAAAATTAAAAAATACGTTTCCTGTACGAATTAGAGCGTGTCCAAGCTTGGATACGTATCCATACACAATACACAATAAATTTACACGTATTTGTGCTTCTTAGGTTGCCTCTACAAACCATTTTTTGTCTTTATTTTGCTTTAAGTTTCTCTAAATTGTTTGCAGGGATGCTTTTGTTGATTATTGGGTCAATGAAAACATGTTGACAATGGATATGGAAACCCAGATATATTCAATTCTGAAGCAGCCAGATCTCAAGTACCTCACTCAGGTGCTTTCTCTTTAATTTTTTTCAGCTTTCGTGTTATTCTGCTCTAAGTTATTTTTTTCATTTTCTTTGAATTCAAAATTTATAATGCAGTTGTGCCTGCTATATTTATTTTAATATATGGCACTATGGAGTTCAGAACTGGCAATTAAACCATCATCATCTATTTGGGGTCTGTTTTTAATTTGCCTAATTTTTCTATCAACATAATGTTCACAAACTTGATATCAGGAGGATTTTAAGCCTGTACTTAGAGAACTGTTGGCTACTCATCCAGGGTTGGAGTTCTTACAGAGTACGCCTGAGTTTCAGGAAAGATATGGTTCGTTCTCAACCTATTCAGCTCTATTTGGATTCTCTTTTTTTACTACTTTTTCTTTTTAAATTGCTACAAATGGTTCGCCGCTTCATAACATGTTTCCTCATTGGATATGAGGCAAGATATTCTTGTACTGGTTTTGACATGCTTTCAGATGTATGTTATCCATATCATTGTATTATGACAGAGTGGGAATCTAAAGCAAATGCCCTATTGATTGACCTGGACTTAATTACTTTTTTTGCCATGTTATATGTTGCTTACATTTGCTGATAGAATTGTGATGCATGTGGCTGTTAGCATGCTAACTCATTACAAACTTGCGTAGTCCTTAATCTTTTTCTTAATTTGGAACTTGTTATGGATTCGTGTGCTATGTATTAATTATCATATGCAGTTTTTTAACTCTATTTTATTGCAATGAGCAGCTGAAACTGTCATATACAGAATATTTTACTACATAAATAGATCTGGGAATGGTCAACTTACCCTCAGGGAGCTGAAACGTGGGAACTTAATCGATGCAATGCAACATGCAGATGATGAAGAGGACATCAACAAAGTTTTAAGGTGGATTTACTGACTGAAACTGACTTAGATTTCCTTTGAATATAAATTACATATGGTCTCAATGTTTTACCTTTTTTCCAATATGATCATGCTGACAGGTATTTCTCGTATGAGCACTTTTATGTCATATACTGCAAGTTTTGGGAGCTAGATACGGACCATGATTTCTTGATTGACAAGGAGAACCTTATCAGATATGGTAACCATGCGCTCACCTACAGGATTGTTGATAGAATATTTTCTCAGGTTTGTGAGGCAGATGACTTTTGTTCTTGGGGCCAGATTACCTGCTGTTTATAGTAGGGGTGGCAATTTGGGTCAAGATTCGTTTATTCGTTCGATTCGATTCGCTTTGAAACGAATACGGGTTTAAAAAAATGGATTCGTTTAATAAATGGGTCAATTCGATTCGATTCATTTATTAAACGAATCGAATACGAATTTAAGCTCATTGATTCGTTTATTCGTTTATGATTCGTTTTATTATTTTTATTTACTGGTTCTTGTTAATTTTCAATTAAGATTCGAGAAATTATAGCTAATTATCATAGAAAAAGAAATATTTTCGATATTGGGTGAGATATTTTTAGTAAATATATTAATTACATATTTCATATGTATATATTATGAAGAATTAATGTAAATTAAGTGTGGTAAATTATTTTATTAAATAATATCATTGACTAAACGAATAAACGAATATTCGTATTCGATTCGTTTAATAAACGAATCGAATACGAATCCTGATATTATGATCCGTTTAATAAATGAATCGAATACGAATCCATCACATTTTGATTCGATTCGTTTAGGATTCGATACAAATTCGATTCGTTGATTCGTTTTGCCACCCTTAGTTTATAGGGTGTAAAGTTATATTTTATTGAATACTTGTGCTTCCTGAAGTTAGGAGTTGTCACTTTTGCGTGTGTCTATGTCATTTCAGATTCCTAGAAAGTTCACTAGTAAGGTTGAAGGAAAGATGGGGTATGAGGACTTTGTCTACTTCATACTGTCCGAGGAGGATAAGTCTTCTGAGCCTAGTCTCGAATATTGGTATGTTTCAACTCAAGGATGTAAATAGTAAATTCCTGCTCAAGGTTGTCGTAGGAAGTTTCCTGCATGATGATAGTTAATGGTTTTTTTTTCTTCTCGTATATTTTACTATTTAGATTTCTGACTTGCAATATGTTGTGGAAAATGATGTTTTGCTTATAGAGGGGTAACATTGTTGAGGAAGCTTAATGAAAATAGACATTCTATAAAGAGGTAACTTTGTCGCGAGTCTTGATTTCCTGTCAGAAGGGTGAAGAGAAATTCAAACTTTAGATATGTAAGAAACAGTATTGAAATAAATTCTGTAAGAATGAAACATATAATGTTTACACACACTGATTGTAATAATCTTCTACAAAGCGGAGTATTAGTCCAAAATTTTTTATTTCACCGGCAGTCATATTTTTTCTCGCAAAAAAAATATATAGTCATGATTTTCAATGCACATCAAAATAGCTTGAATCAGTTCTTATATTCTCCTGTATTCTGCTTCCATGAATAACATTTCAGTGCTATATTTCACAATAAATTCTGTAAGAATGAAACATTTTTACGCAACAAAGTGGAGGAGGACGGGTATAGTGCAAGGCATTAGTCCAAATATATATATATATTTTTTATTTCAACGGTAGTCATATTATTTCGCGCTAAAAAATACGTAGCCTTGATTTTCAATGCACATCAAAATAGCTTGAATCAGCTATTATATTCTCTTCTGTATTCTGCTTCCATGAATAACATTTCAGTGCTATATCTCGCAATAAAATATCTTCCAGTGGTTGGTTATCAAGGGTTCATTACCTTGTAATCTGTTCTCAGCTTGTGACATTATATATATTTGGTAGGTTCAAGTGTATAGATTTGGATGGAAATGGAGTTCTCACCCGGAATGAAATGCAATTCTTTTATGAAGAGCAGTTGCATCGAATGGAATGTATGGCCCAAGAACCTGTGCTCTTTGAGGATGTATTATGTCAGATAATTGACATGATTGGACCAGAGGTTTGTCCTTTCCGGTTTTGTAAACCCTGATTTTATCTTTCTTTGTCTAATCTCTTTTTGTTTCTTGCTGTTTCTTTCTTGAATGTTAAGTGGAGGGTGCAAATATGTTCAAGAAAATTGACTTTTGATGGCATCAATTGTTCTAGCCTGCTAGGTTCTAGTTAGTATTTTTCTATTTTTTTTCTAACATTTCTCAATTGAATGCATTGTCTAAATCTTTATGACGGATTCATTTTACACACTGCCTTCAGCACATGATACCAATTTCCATTGGAGCACAAGATCAATGGATGAGAATGCATTTGAATTTCAATTAAAAAATTCAAGTTAAAATATACTCACCCTTGATATACACACAAGAAGATGGGTCATAATGAATTTTGTGGGCCATTAGGAGCTACAGAAAAATTTTCCTTGATTATTGCTACAAATGCGTTAAAGAGTCCTAAAATGTTTGATATTGGATTTTTTTAATGCAGGATGAGAGCTATATTACCCTGCGCGACCTGAAAGGTTGTAAACTTTCAGGAAGTATTTTCAATATACTTTTCAACCTTAATAAATTTATGGCCTTCGAAACTCGTGATCCATTTCTCATTCGTCAGGTATGTGTACTACTTTGATTTTTATTTATTGTTTGCCATTAAAGTTAAACAAAATTAGTGGCAGTCATGTAGTACTTGGTCAGTGTTGGTAACATCCTTGATGTTACAGGAGCGAGAGAACCCTACTTTCACAGAATGGGATCGCTTTGCGCATAGAGAATACATTAGGCTTTCAATGGAAGAAGATGTTGAAGATGCATCCAATGGAAGTGCAGAAGTTTGGGACGAGTCCCTTGAGAATCCTTTCTGAATTTAATCAGGTAAGCTTCTGTTGCCTCTTACTTGAAGCAAACATCCGTAATTTGAGAGGGCAAATGTCATGGAAATGGAAACTGTAAAGATCTCTAAAATTAATCAGGTAAATTGAAGCAACTTGTTCTGGACAGATGTTCCCAGAAAAGCTTCAGGAATCATATCCTTTTTCTATAATGGGCACCATATCGAGATTCCTTCAACTCAAAGGATCAATCTTTAACGGGGCTTTGCAGACATCTGCGACCTGATCAGAAGAAATTTCAAGCTTGGCCTTGCGTTTATGTCTTCGATTTACCAGCTGGAAGAATTCTGAAGCCGTCGTGTGCATAATGGAATCACACTGCCTGACTATCATATGCTGAAGTCACTGCACACGAGTGTTTTTCTTCTTTTCTTTTTTTTTTTTTTTTTTTTTTTTTTTTTGGTGCTGAGGTGAGAATTCAGAGAACATGTATCACATTTTTTGTTGGTTTCTTTTACGTTTCAATTTGTAAAATTTGTAAGATTATAATTTGTCAATTTTGTTATTAATTTATAATCACTCACTCATTTGTGTGCTGGTCCATTGAGTGGGGGGCATGTATTGGAGCTTCTTGTTTGTTTAGCTAGAAAAACTTATTTAGGATCGTACATTCCAGTGTTTTAGTTAATTTTCTCTCTTTGTTTTGATTGATTATTTTCAAAAATAATTGGAACACGTGTATGACACTGAGACCATTCTTGCATAAGTTTTTCTCTTAAAAATGTTCACATAGTGTGTATAAGATTTATATCTAGTATTTGACAAGTGTTACAATTGTATACTCATTTTATAATCTTTGGATGGATCAATAATTAAAATTTCAAAATTTATATCTTTTTGATAATATGTTAATATTTAGACAAAAGATTGATAATTTCTCTATTTAAATGATTGAATAATAATCTCCAATCATAATTTAGTAAAAGTTCAGTATTATTTAAGTCTACAAAAGAGAGAAGGATCAAAAGAATTGTGAAAATAAAAAAAATAGAATTGAAATATTTTTTAAAAAATCACCGTCATCCCAGACAACTGGTTTTTTATTTTTTTTATTAACTAAAGATTTGTAAAAACAAAATAAAATGAATTTGGGAAAAAATCGAACCAAATTTATAAACGGTTGTTTTTCGTTCGAAGTAGTGTTCCAAAACGTGCTGCCTAGGAGCGTCTAAGCAACACCTTGCCACGGCGACTACCACCAAATCGTTCGTGGTAGTCGCGCGGTCGACTGGTCGGCGTTAAATCGGTGCCGAGGCGCCGATTTCGCTGTCACTCGGCCGCCTAAGCGCCGATACACGGTCGCTGATTGGCCGTGTATAGGCGCTAATTTTTTTTACAGAGACGCCTCCAAAACGACGACGTTTTGGGGGTTTGTTATAAATTTTTAAAAAAACCCTATTTCGCCTAAACCAGTTACCCTTTCTCCCTCAATTTGCAATTTCTCTCTTCTCCTCTCTTCAGTTTTCATCACTCACGTCACTCTCTCTCTTTCTCTCGTGCTCGCTGCCTCTCTCTCCGCGTGCCTCTACTTCATCACAGTAAGATTTGATTTTTGTGATTTGTTTTGAATAGTCAACAATATTACTTATTTTACTATTAATAATGATGCCTATTAGTATTTTACTCTAACAATTATTTCTTATAGTTATTAATTAATATTTTCCTATTTTAGTATTTTACTATTGTAGTAGTATTAATTTTTTGGAATAGTCACAGTAACAATTGTATTAGTATTTTACTATTTTAGTATTACTTATAGTAATTAATTAATAATGTCTATTAGTATTTTACTATTGTTAGTTAATTATAATTTGTTAATAATGCTTATTAAATTAATTGATTTCTATTATATAGGATAGGACATGACTTCTTCTCTGCAGCTTCTAATTCGGAGTGTAGTCCCGTTCTTAAGCGGAATCAATTCAAATGATTGGATGGGAGTATGGGGCTTTAGTGGATCCGAATAACTTGGATAAAGTGAAATGCAAGTTATGTTCCAAAAAAATTTCTGGAGGAGTTTATAAAATGAAATAACATATCGAGCATATCTCAAGGATGTTGTAAAGTGTCCAAAGTCCAGTAAAGAAGATCAAGAGAAGTGTAGACAAGTCATTTTGGAGGCAAGAAAAACAAGAAAAGAAAAGACAAGCATATTAGTGAGATTAGACAAAGAGTTAATATTGGGGGCGATGATGAAGAAGAATATGAAATTCGTGAATTAGAAGAAGGGTTAGAGGCAAGACCCCCTCGACTTCGTGGCCCTTTAGATAGGTGAACATTGACAACCCCCATGATTCTTCAGCTAGTGATGGTAAAACAATGAGGCAAAAAAATATTAATGAAGCACTTTTTAAAGAGAAGACACATAATGTGAAGCGATTTGTTACTAAGTGGGTTTATGAATCTGGTATTTCGTTCAATGCTATTGAAAATGATAGCTGGATAGCGATGACGGAAGCAATTGGTCAATTTAGACCGGGTTTCAGAGGTCCTAGCCAATATAAATTGAGGGAGCCATTATTGAAAGAGGAAGTTGAAAGTGTTAAATATTTTCTACAACAACATGAGAATGAGTGGAAGGATAACAAGTGTTCTATCATGACATATGCTTGAAGTGATAGAAAAAGGAGAAGTATAATGAATTTGTGTGTTAATTGCCCAATATGTACCACTTTTCTTTCTTCAAGGAAAGTTTTGATGTGGCTCATACTGCTGAGCACATTTATGAGCATGTTATGACAGGCATTGAACAAGTGGGGGTGGAAAATGTGTTTCAAGTTGTAATAGACAATGTCTCAAACAATATGGCCGCGGCAAAGTTGTTGAAGGCGAAGTTGTCAAATATTTTTTGGAGTTTATGTGTCATTCACACCATAAACCTCATGCTTGAAAGTATTGAGAAATTTTCGAGGTACAAAAAAACCATTGATAGTGCCAAGACTTTCACTATTTTCGTGTATGCTCATAACAAGACTTTGTCCATGATGAAATCGTTTACAAAATAGAGGGACATAGTCAGACCGAGAGTAACTAGGTTTGCCTCAGCTTTCTTAACCTTACAAAGTTTGGTCGAGAAAAAGAAAGTTTGTGAATCATGTTTGCTAGCACGGAATGGGATGAGTGCATATGGTCGAAGCAAGCTAAAGTGAAAGCTGCATTTGCCACGGTGATGAGTGTCTCTTTTTGGAATGGGGTGACCCAATGTTTGAAGGTGTTTGCACATTTGGTGAGGTGCTTCGGTTAGTTGATGGGGAAAGAAAGTCATCCATGGGCTTTGTATATGAAGAGCTAAAGAATGCAAAAGAAGAGATAAATGATGCATTGAACAATATTGAGAGAAATTATCGGCAATCTTGGAGATTATTGATAGTAAAATTGAAGGGCGGCTTGATAATTCATTGCATTGTGTTGCTTATCTATTAAATCCTTACTACTACTATAAGAATAAAAGCATTGAATACGATGTCAATGTAATAGATGGGGTATTTACGGTTGTGAAGGCTTTCTTCCCCAATGATATTGAAATGCAAAATAAGGTGATAAGAGAGGAGTTGGCTTCGTATAAGACAAAACAAGAAGCTTTTGGTAGAGAATTGGTGGCCAAAGCATGTCAGGTATCGATTGATGTTTTTAATCCAGGTAAAAACAAAGTATTCATTTGAATTATTTTTCAAAATTTATAAGATTTATTATATTTCTTTCAAACTATTTATGTTAATTTGTAGTTTCATGGTGGCGTACATATGGGCATCATACACCTCACTTGCTAAAAATGGAAAAAAAAATGATACTTTCATTAACCATTAGTTCATCCGGGTGCGAATGAAATTGGAGCACTTTTGAGGGGTAAATATTTAACATAAGTTAAATATTTGAATATTTTATTTTATACTTATTAATATTAATTGATTTATTTAAATTATTTATGTAAATTCACACGAAGAAAAAGAACATACTTGATGTGAATCGATTAAACAATCTTGTCTTTGTTTCATTTAATGCCAAGTTGAAGAACAAGCACAAAAGGGAGAAAGATTTGAAATTGGATGTATTACAAGCAAAAGATGCTACTAATACACAAAGATGGATTGTTGAAGGTGGTGACTCTGGTGATGATGTAGAAGTAGAGCCCAGTTTGGGGCTACTTGGAGGATGGTTGGAGAAGCATCTAGGGCCGATGAAATATTACAACCTCGAAAAAAGCGCTAGAAATGCTGAATATAGAGAACTTGATGAAGATGGTTTTGATTTTGATGAAGAACCTAAGGATGATGAGTTTGAATTAGATGAAGAAGAATTAGATATTTAATGTAGTTAACTTTGTTAAAGGATGATGAACATGAACTTAGTTAAATGATATTTTATATCATTATATGGTTGATTGAGTTTGATTAATGGTTTTATGTTTTATTACATTTTGATTGAATTTATATTTGGATTATTTATGAATTATGATGTTGGAAAATATTAGATTTTTTAACTGTTTGCCGACTAATTGCCTAGGCGCTAGGCGCTGGGTCGCCGCCGACTAGCGCCTAACGCGTTTTAGAACACTGGTTCGAAGAGCAAAAGAGAGAATTCCCCTCGAATAAACCTCCATCGAACAATGTATTTGTTTGGTTAAGTAGGGAACATCACAAACATAGTAAGTAAACACGAAAAACACAGAGTTTACGTGATTCAGCGGAGAGTGAGTCCTACCTACGTTCATGGGATAAAAATGGAATATTTTATTAATGCTCGGGGCCAAGACCGACCCGAGTTACAAATAAGGGGACGAACTAGTACAATAATAAGACACCTCCGAGTACTGTATCAATGGCCAAATTATCATAATTTCAATAAATTATAATTTTATCCTTAATACAATATTTACAGAAAATTTCCAAAATGCTTCAGGAATAATTTCATAAATTCTGAGAATTTTTCCTACATATTATTACACAATCAATTTCATCAATAACATCTTAATTTCAAAAATCAAGTCATGATTGAATTAATTACATAATTACTAAAAAATCTCATAATTAATTCAAAATCATGCAAATTGAAATTACTAATTACCAATTGATAGTCAACCACCATAAAGCAACTCAAGAACAATTATAGGTCACCAAGGAGTGACTCAGGCAACTCTAGAATGAAAATTTGATAGGGGTGGCAAAATGAATTAACGAATCGAATTTGTATCGAATCCTAAACGAATCGAATCAAAATATGATGGATTCGTATTCAATTCGTTTATTAAACGAATCAAATACGAATATTCTTTTAATCATGATATTATTCAATAACATAATTTACCATAATTTATTTACATCAATTATTCATAAATATATACATATAAAATATGTAATTAATATATTTACTAAAAATATCTCACCAAATATCGAAATTATTATTTTTTTCCTATGGTAATTAGCCATAATTTCTCGAATTTTAATTGAAAAATAACAATAACTAGTAAAAGAGAATAATAAAACGAATCATAAACGAATAAACTAATCAATAAGCTTAAATTCGTATTTGATTTGTTTAATAAACGAATTGAATCAAATTGACCCATTGATTAAACGAATCCATTTTTCAAACCCGTATTTACTTTAAATCGAATCGAGTCGAACGAATAAACGAATCCTAACCCAAATTGTCACCCCTACAATTTGGTGTCCTACATCCTAATTAAGTCTAGTTACACTAATTAGCCTAATGATGAGCGGAAAATATATCAATATTTATCGCCATTTTTACTTAATATTTTGTTTAGTTTCTCGGGTTTGATGAACGTTTTGATGTGTTTTAGTTTATTTTGCAGATAAAATATTATTGGGACACAATGAAATCATTTAGGACGAAATGTGGGTCAAATAAGGGCAAAAATTGGACTTGACATATTAATTTTGGAGATTGGAAACTTGAAAGGGCGTTTTAACGAAGTGCAGTTTTGGAAATTCCAATTTTGCGCATCTGTCGTATTTTGGGCATAACTTTTTACTCCGATATCGGATTGAGATGATTCAAGTTCCAGATTAAATAAGACTCAATGAGCTACAACATTGAAGAACAAAATAATTTCGAATTCTGAAGTTTACATGACCGAAATGGATGAAACATCCGAAAGTGTGTTATGTATAATTATTAAAGTCATTTTCAAAGCAAATAAATAAATAAATAAATTAATAATAAAAATTATCAAATCACCACCAAACATGATAAGCAATTAATAATGGATTTGGTGGATCAATTAGTGGAGCAATTAATGATTGATTTGGTGGATGATTTGATGGAGGCAAAATTTTGACTATAAATACCAAACCATTTCATTTGTAAATTCACACTTTCTTCTAAGGAATTCCTTAAGAATAGTAAGAAGATTGTATCTTGTTGTTTATTTATAGCTTTCAGTAATTAATTTCCGCTTTCGCACTTTCTTTTCTTTACTTTTCAGTTTTTACTTTCCGCAATTTACTTTTACGCACATTACTTTTCTTTCTTTAATTTTTAGTTTTTACTTTTCAGTAATGATGAGGTAACTCCCCTTGCTGGGGTAAAAGGTAAAACTTTTATTACTAATATTTAGATTAATTTCCCTTAATTATAATATATAAACTAGTTAAAACCTGACTTAACGAGGATACCGCCATATTGTCGGTTGGTAATTATTTAAATTGGTTTTAACCTGACTAAACTGGATACCGCCTGATTGGTCGGTTGGTAATTAATTATTAATTTGACTTAATCTGGATACCGCCTATATGGCTGGTTGGTAATTATCATGCAAAGTTAATATATTATATTAATGGAGATATCTAAAATTGAAGTAATAAAAGTGGATCATTTTACCTCATCATTTTCTTTTATTGTATTTTTACTTTATTTAATTTTTACCAATTTACTTTTCAGCAATTTACTTTCACCATTTACTTTTCAGTAATTTACTTTCAGTATTTACTTTTTAGCAATTAATTTTCAGTATTTAATTTCAGCATTTACTTTCCGTCATTTTCTTTTCAGCAATTTACTTTTCAGCTTTTACTTTGTGTCTTTACTTTCAACATTTTATTTTATGTCTTTTACTTTTAAGTTTTTACTAGCCCTATTTATGTGTTAGTTATCTGGGGTTGTGATGAATTCTAATATCACCGGTTTATAAGAGGTTATTTTATAGTTTGGGTAATTTAAAGATTTAGTTATTAAGTCTTAAGCTTAATGCTTCTTGTTGTCTGATCACCAATAAGATTGATCTGGTAAAATTAAAATGAACTAGACATAGGGATTTTAGGTTTCAGCCTTAGACTTAATAGCTCACGACCTTCCTTGAAGATAGATAACCCTTTAATAGATTTCCTTACAGGATAGACATATACTTGTCAGGCGGGGGTAGCCATAATTGGAACTTAAACTTAATGAATCTAGATAATTTGGTTGACATAGACATATGGTTCAATTGGGTTAAACTGGGTATTTGCGTCTGACCATCGACATAGGCTTTTGCATAATTTAGTGTTCCAGGTTAGATAACCGATTTATTACACAAACATAAAATAATCACTTTATCTTTTAAAGATATTAGAAAGATTCACAACCCTAGATCTTTGAGTCTTTTGTTATTTTCCTTAGTATTTTCTTTTGTTTATTTTAATTAAGGAAAACCACATTCAACCAACCAATCAAACAATCATTCTCTTCTCATTATAATTAGATACTTGTAAATAAATAGTATCAATAAGTAATAACAACAGTAGGAATTAAGTCCTCGTGGGATCAATATTTTTATACTACTTCAACGATACGTGCGTTTGCGTTATACGCGTGTGTTTACGCCGGTCAAGTTTTTGGCGCCGTTGCCGGGGACTTATTTTTCTTGAGTTATTAATTTTGAAGCTATCTAATTTACTTGCATCTAATTTTCTTTATTTTTATCTGTAATTTTTATTCTTTCTTTTTTGTTTTCAGGTGATTGAAAAATGGAACATTATTGGGAGATTGAAAGATTACGAGCTTTATTAGAAGACGATACACCCCAAATATGGGAGCAACAATTCGGTTTTCTGAGGCCTGTTGTCCAGCCCAACAATTATCACTGGATGTCAGAACCAAACAATATTACATTTGCTCAACAGAACGCAATGGGGAGATGTGACATATGTAATGGTAACCACCCTAGAGATTATTGCGAATACAACTACCATCCAGGGTGGCAGAGCTATCAAGATCCTTCATGGTATGACGAGCCATCACATTTCACAGAACCACATTTTTCATCTTATCCACCACCCACCTACAATGATCTTCATCAACAATCAGAACAATCAGAAGAAGATCAGATGATTGACATGCTCAAAGATTTGTTCAAGAAAAAGACGAAAAGTTGGATACAATGCTTGAAACATACCAGAATCAACTCAAAAGTATTCAGAGTCAAACAGAATCCATACAGAGAATGACAGCTCAGATCAGACAATTAACAGAAAACCAGAATATTCATACCTCAAGAAGCATTTTTAGATGACACTGATGAAGCCTTCGAGTACCCAGAGATCCAAATGACACCTTAACAGAGAGGAGGCTGAGCAGTATCAACAACCAGAGGTATCAGTTCAGGAGCCCAAACCAGCAAAGTCTCTATTTGACTTTTATTATTCAGATTCTGACGAGGATGAAGCTGATCTATTGTACCAACTGCACCAACAACAGAGGATCAAACTTTCAATCCTCAAAATGAAGATCTTGGAGCATGCTTTACCATGATGTTTGATGAAGATCTACCTGAACCATCCATTCCAGTCGTATCAGAGGATGAAAACCTAATGTCAGAAATATCTTTACATCCTCAGGCAGATACTTATGGAGCATGCATTTCACAGATGACGGATGAAGAGTGAATACGGAAATTTTAAAATTCATCTGTGAAGAAAAGGTGGAGCAAGAAGCAGAGCAAATGAGGAGCAAATGTCTGAACTTATTAAAGATCCAGAGCATTCAGAAGAAACATCACTGTTTTGGGGAGTACAAATCAAAGATATCACCCAGAAGCTTGACAAAATGGAACTTTCATTCAAAGTCAAGCACCATACGAGACCTCCTGATTTTATTTCTTTCTTTTCAGGAATCACTGCAGCAACAAAGATAAAAAGGTGGCACAAACACTAAATGAGACAAAAAAATTTCTGCTACCTTATCGTTGGAAAAGACCATTCAAAAGCAACGCTCATGGGATTGTCTTTAATCGGACATCCAAAACAACGCTGAAACCTCCTTGACAGATGATTTCAGTCACGTCTGGCTGAAGACGAAAATTTAGCGCTAGCAGGGAGGCAACCCATGCAATTTGTTGTAATTTCTGTTTTCATATTTTGTGTATACATGTTGTAGAGTTTTTAATTTTGTGTGTTATTTTTGTAGGGAAAAGCACAAACAGAGCATTTTAAGACAGAAGGAATGATGTTTGGCAATCACAAATGATAGAGCTAATTCATTTGTGATGGCTGAGTAAAGAATTAATTCTTGAGACGCATTATTATGAATTTATACTAAGCTAGTGGAGTATTGCGTACACAATTCCGTTGCCTTAATAATTGCTTTGATTTGCTTTTCTGTTTTTATTTCCTTTATTTTCGCCGACAAGATCTAAACTTTTTAAATTTTTCATGATTTATTTTAACGTTCATTTAATAATGTTGGCAGGTACTAGTGCTAATATTACTCACTCATTTTCAGGTTCTATAAATTCAGCTCTACATTTCTTTATTCGACACATCCAGATATACATCCAAATAAGAGAAAGAAAATGGAAGCAACTTCACAGCAGCGAGTCAAGCGAATTTGTGTTTTCTGTGGATCCAATTCTGGTAATAAACCAGAATTCATTGAGGCTGCAAAGGAATTGGGGAGAGTCATATCAGAGAAAAATATGCACCTAGTATATGGCGGTGGCAATCTTGGAATGATGGGAAGCATTTCAAAAGCCGTTCAGGAAGGTGGCGGTCATGTTTTTGGAATCATTCAAAACCTTTGGCAGACGAACAATTAATTGGACCAACAAATAGAGATGAACGCATTGTATCGGTATGTCTGAACAAATCCATGAAATGATCAATACTGCGGATGCGTTTATTGCATTACTAGGTGGGCTTGGAACGTTTGAAGAAATGTTCACCGTAGCATCATGGGCACACTTAAACATTCATCGGAAGCCCATTGGGTTACTTAACATTGAGCATTTCTTCGATTTCCTGTTTGTATTTCTTGCGGAAGCCAAAAGACATGAGTTCGTCACCAAATCAGTACAAGATATTTTCCTGACTGCGACAAAGGCCGAAGAATTAATTGACCAAATCCTAACCTTTGAACCAAAAACCGACCCCATTCTTTCTAAGTTGAACTGGTCAGATAGCGATCGTGGTAAGAAGCGTAAATTGGATATAGATCTTAATCAGTAATTTTTCGTAGATTTTCAGCTAACCAGGTACGACCTTCTTAACTCCTCTTCTACTGTTTAAGACATTGGGGATAATGTCTCATTTAGGTTTGGGGGAGGGAATAGTTGATTAGTATCTTGTTTATTTTGTGTTATTTTTATTAGATTTTTAGTCCAAAATTTTTCAAAAAATACAAAAAATTGAAAAATTTTCAAAAATTACAAAATATTTTTTTTTTGTTTTTGTGTTTTTATTTTGACTAAAAGGTGAAATTGGTAAAAGATAGCTGAGTAAGGAGTTTCCACTCCTGAGACGTATCTCAAACCTATTTCGGAACAAGTTAATTTTTGTTTATTTCATTTTAAATTATTTAATTTGTAAATTCTCCATAAAACGGACTAAAATGGATCTTCATATGTTTAGTTGACAAGTATTATCAACATGTATAGTAACATACAGACATGAACTGTAATTGAAAAGTTTGTAATATTCAGTGCTCTACTTAAATTGGAGGAAATATCTCAAAAAGCAATGGAGTAAAAAAAAACGTCTGCGATCCGAGTTATTAAGTCTGTAAGGGTGTTTTAACACCTAGTGCCCTAAAGCCAACTGGTTTGGGAGTCACTGGCCCAAAGCTCGCTACATGGATCAAAGATGCTGCAAAAAAATATATATACCTGAAGTCTGAGTAATTAAGTCCGTAGGGGTGTCTTAACACCTGGTGCCCTAAAACCAACTGGTTTGAGAGCCACCGACCCAACACTCGCTACATAGATTGAAGATATTGTATATAAATAAAAAAAATCAAAAATCAAAGAAAAAAAATAGAAAAATGAGAAAAATTATTCCATTGCTACAAAATGTGTGAATTCTAATAAAACTTTAGGACAAAAATATTACTCTCTTATCAACTGCATTTGTGACTGTTGTGGGCAAAAATGAGTTGTTTAATATTTTGTCGGCTGTGTATATGGAGAATGGTAAATATAATATGAGAATTTACTTATTCAGTAATTTAGAAAGAAAGAAAACAACTAGTAACTTGGAGTAGAAGTTTTACATGATTAGTCACTAACTTCTTTATTCTATTTTCGCTTGTCTTTTTGCTTTTGTGTGCATTAGTTTCACTACCTTTTTACTTTTGTGAAAATGTTTGTGGGTATCATTGCTGTAAACCCTCACGAGACTATAACTCATCCACTAGGGACACCTAGAGGTTTAAAGGCTTGTTGCATATGCTAAATGCAACCGTGATCCCTACGAAAGTGGCTTAGTTTAATTTTAATTGTTTCTTGTATTTTATTTTGTTGTTTTGCTCGAGGACTAGCAAAATGTTAGGTTTGGGGGTGTGATGACTGATGAGCGAAAAATATATCAATATTTACCGCCCCTTTTACTTAATATTTTGTTTAGTTTCTCAGGTTTGATGAACGTTTTGATGTGTTTTAGTTTATTTTGCAGATAAAATAATATTGGGACACAATGGAATCATTTAGGATGAAATGTGGGTCAAATAAGGGCAAAAATTGGACTTGACATATTAATTTTGGAGATTGGAAACTTGAAATGGCGTTTTAACGAAGTGCAGTTTTGGAAATTCCAATTTTGCGCATCTGTCGTATTTTGGGCATAACTTTTTACTCCGATATCGGATTAAGCTGATTCAAGTTTCAGATTAAAGAAGACTCAAAGATCTACAACTGTGAAAGACAAAATAATTTCGAATTCTGAAGATTTCATACCCACAATTGATGAAATATCCAGAAGTGTGTTGTGTGTAATTATTAAAGTCACTTTCCAAGCAAAAAATAAATTAATAATTAATAATAAAAATTATCAAATCACCACCAAACATGATAAGAAATTAGTGGAGCAATTAATAATAGATTTGGTGGAGCAATTAGTGGAGCAATTAGTGGAGGAATTAATAATTGACTTGGTGGATGATTTGATGGAGGTAAAATTTTGCCTATAAATACCAAGCCATTTCATTTGTAAATTTATACTTTCTTCTAAATAATTCCTTAAGAATACTAAGAAGATTGTATCTTGTTTGTTTATTTATAGCTTTCAGTAATTAATTTCCGCTTCCGCACTTTCTTTTCTTTACTTTTCAGTTTTTACTTTCCGCAATTTACTTTTACGCACAATACTTTTCTTTCTTTATTTTTAGTTTTTACTTTTCAGTAATGATGAGGTAACTCCCCTTTGCTGGGGTAAAAGGAAAAACTTTTATTACTAATATTTAGATTAATCTCCCTTAATTATAATATATAAACTAGTTAAAACCTGATTTAACGAGGATACAGCCATATTGGTCGGTTGGTAATTATTTAAATTGGTTTTAACCTGACTAAACTGGATACCGCCTGATTGGTCGGTTGGTAATTAATTATTAATTTGACTTAATCTGGATACCGCTTATATGACTGGTTGATAATTATCATGCAAAGTTAATATATTATATTAAGGGAGATATCTAAAATAAAAGTATAAAAGTGGATCATTTTACCTCAACATTTTCTTTTATTGTACTTTTACTTTATTTAATTTTTCAGCAATTTACTTTTCAGCAATTTACTTTCAGCATTTACTTTTCAGTAATTTACTTTCAGCATTTACTTTTTAGCAATTAATTTTCAGTATTTAATTTCACACAGCATTTACTTTCCGTCATTTTTCTTTTCAGCAATTTACTTTCAGCTTTTACTTTATGTCTTTTACTTTTCATTTTCAGCATTTTTATTTATGTCTTTTACTTTTAAGTTTTTACTAGCCCTAGTTATGTGTTAGTTATCTGGGGTTGTGATGAATTCTAATATCACCGGTTTATAATGGGTTATTTATAGTTTGGGTAATTTAAAGATTTACTTATTAAGTCTTAAGTTTAATGCTTCTTGTTGTCTGATCACCAATAAGATTGATCTGGTAAACTAAAATGAACTAGACATAGGGATTTTAAGTTTCAGCCTTAGACTTAATAGCCCACGATCTTCCTTGAGGATAGATAACCCTTTAATAGATTTCCTTACGGGATAGACATATACCTGTCAGGCGGGGGTAGCCATAATTGAAACTTAAACTTAATGAATCTAGATAATTTGGTTGACATAGACATATGGTTCAATTGGGTTAAACTGAGTATTTGCGTCTGACCATCGACATACACTTTTGCATAATTTAGTGTTCCAGTTAGTAAACCGTTATTTATTACACAAACATAAAATAATCACTTCATCTTTTAAAAGATATTAGAAAGATTCAAAACCCTAGAACTTTGAGTCTTTTGTTATTTTCCTTAGTATTTTCTTTTGTTTATTTTATTTATTTTAATTAAGGAAAACACATTCACCAACCAATCAAAAAATCATTCTCTTCTCCCTATAATTAGATACTTGTAAATAAATAGTATCAATAATTAATAACAACAGTAGGAATTAAGTCCTCGTGGGATCGATATTTTTATACTACTTGAATGATACGTGCGCTTGCGTTATACGCGTGTGTTTACGCCGGTCACCTAACTAAATCTATATATGCGTCAAATATTTCCTATGGTAATTAGCTATAATTTCTCGAATTTTAATTGAAAAATAACAATAACTAGTAAAAGAAATAATAAAACGAATCCTAAATGAATAAACTAATCAATAAGCTTAAATTCATTTGTGATTTATTTAATAAATGAATTGAATCGAATTGACCCATTGATTAAACGAATCCCTTTTTCAAACCCGTATTTGCTTTAAATCGAATCGAGTCGAACGAATAAACGAATCATAACCCAAATTTTCACCCCTACAATTTGGTGTCCTACATCCTAATTAAGTCTAATTACACTAATTAGCCTAACTAAATCTATATATGCGTCAAATATTTCCTATTAGGGTTTCTAAACATTAACTAATATCAAATAATGAAAGAACCCTAATTATATCAAATATAATCAATTTGAAACATAAATAAATAAATTTCAACTAAATAAAATTAGAAATTACCTTAACTTCTATTTTAGAGCTGATTGTTTCCAATTGTTCGTTCACATTCTCTAATTTTGGTGAATTGATCAAACCCTAATAAAGCCCTATTTTTTCTCTCTCTTCATGAACCATTCATGG